>JAVQKG010364418.1:0-11475 GCA_036025885.1 Hypseleotris bucephala | reverse complement strand
ATTGTTGTGTTTTTAATTGTATTATGTTCTTTAACTTGTCTTTTTCTTCTGTAAAGCACCTTGAATTGCCTTGTGTATGAATTGTGCTATACAAATAAACTTGCCTTGCCTTGCCTTTTGTAGTTAACTAATCATTGTATGACCTCTGCTATGTCATCTGGCTCCATCCTGTGTCCACTTTATCAGTAACATTATAATGACTGACAAGCTGTTGTTATTATTGCACAATCAAGGTCGTAACAAGCATCTATGGAGATACAGTATTAAATGTGACAAGTAGAATCACAGATTATTGATGAGCAATGATGCAGAAAACACCTAGTTCTTTATTAGACACTAATACAGAACTGGACCATTCATTTTAATACCAGAAATGTTATGGCAATTTTTATTATACTGTATTTAATTTTCATCTTTATGATTATTAAAATGATCTTTCACTATATGTATCTGCATGAATGTTGGTATGAAATGGTTAGAAAATATATTATTTGGATAATAATTTACCACTGGTAGTCTAAATTCAGTTTTCACAGCAGCATATCACATGTTCAGCTCAGCCAACCTTATTCCATCCCATCACCACCTCAACAATTCTCCACTGCAACCTTGGATTGTTCTTTTCATCTTTGATTTTTTTCTGAATAAGATTATTATAGTTATTATTATTGATACATCATCACTTAGTATCAATATTTACAAGTGTTGGTTTAAACTTTAACTTATAGCTTGAAAGCTTCAGTGCAACAAGTTTTGAATAAGTGCAGGGTTATATTGTCGTACTTGTTCAATAGTTACATCAATCACCTTCTAAACTGACCCTAATCAAACACTTGCAGCAGTCAGCTACACAACACTAAAACAGCTCACCCTCATACCACAAAGTCCATCTAATCCTTTAACAAGCCTGTTTCAGAGCTTCAGCCAAAATCCTATTGGAAAATGTGTATTTCATCGTCATGTCTGCCAATATCAATGTCGTATGCTTTTCATAATTAATATCAAATGACTGAGATTTATGATGTCATAGAGATTGGTTTTGACTCCATAAAGTTACAGCTTCTACAAGTCATTACACTACAGTTGGAAAAATGTATTTTGTTACCATACATGCATAGCAGTAAATAGGACCACTTTTTCATCGGACAATTACTTGGCAAAACCATTTTTAATTGGCCAAATGTTAAAACCTTTGTTTTCTTTTTAGCTCCATGCACCTAGGCATGTATTGGCTTCAAATATTCAATGTTAGCTCTCCCCATACCACCACTAAATCAATCACATCTTGAGCCTGAGATACCCGCTTAGCCCCTCAAACCTTTGCTTTTGTCCCAACTACCTCAAACCTAAATTGTCCCAGCTTCCTCTTCGTCACTACTCCTTGCCTTGATTCTCCTCCCATCAGCAGTATTAGTTTTCAGCCCAGCCCAAATTAGTAGCTCCAACCCAAACCAAACAAGACGTCTGCCAGTACGGACCAGGGTGCTTGAAGAAGGTGATGTCAGCTGGCAGTGTGGACAGACTGGGTATTGTGCTGGGAGATTGTGGCTGGTTGCCTTTGCAGAAAGCATGTCTCGATATGTCAACGTTGTGTATGTGTCATTCTGACTCAGGCTACATCAGAAAGATTTGAGTTGGCTTTTGCAGACTTTGAAGTGAACTCATGGGAGATGTTAGCCAAAGACAGGGATGATGTCAAAAAAAGAATGGCATCATAGAATAAAAAGTGGTGACAGCATTTTAAGGGCTCAATTGTTAAGTGAAATTGAAATCGTCTTTAGATGGCCCAGGAAATCTTACTACTGTGCATCTTTTCAGCTTCATTTCCTCATGACTGATATGAAATATGACAATATGAAACTGTAACAAAAAAGGGGAAAAGTTTAGTTTTTTTTACAAATTAAAACTGCAGTTACCATAGTTTATCATAGTATTTTGGTATAGTTTTGCCTTTCTTGTTTGCCTGTATTGTGAATATAATAAATATAACTTTTTGAGGCAAACTGACATAGTCACAAGCTGAAGTATTTTTTTTTATTATTTTGCTCATATTTATAGATAAATGAGCCTTGTCAGGTTCATGCAGTTTTCAGTTCTGTGTAGTGTATCATCATTGTCTAAAACTCTCACTGCCCATCAGAGCAGACACTGACACACACCGCAGCAGAGTCACGCCTACATGCAATGTGAAGTTACACCCCTGTTTTCTCTGGCTCACTTCACAATTGGACACTATGGGCAAAACTACATACTCCCACTGGGCATTATCAATGAGGGTGATCTGGCATCTGAGCAGCACACACAGCACAATGCAGCTTCTCTTAAGACAGAACAATTGGCAATGTGCAGTCGTCTTCAGCTCATGGTCATCTGAACAAAATACCACCTCTTCCCAGAATATAGTATTTTCTCTGATTGAAATATTTTTTTGTAACACGTTTATCTAACAAATCATTTACGTATTCACTTGCTAATGTGTGTCAGCTGTGAAAGATATTTAGCCTTGTAACTGATTTGAGTTATTGAAATAAGTCTATATATGGTATGTTTCAACAACACACGAGCACATTGACAAGTGGTTGCAGTAGAATCATCTTAACTTTCTAAGAAATGTTGATTGATTTTGGCTGTCTCTGATCACAGCTGCTTCACTGAGCACAAATCTATGTCATGGCATAAACAGATAATCTGCAAACATGTTTTTGATTGCATTTGAATTACTTTGTGAATTTTGGGCCTGCCTTCACCAGTCTGCAGCAGCCCTTTAAATACATGTATATGTTGTTTAGCATTGTTGTTGCAGGGTACATACAACAGCATACATGAGTTTCTACCCAATCACAGGGTTTCCTAGAAGGCTAGCTGACGCTGAGCCTGGTGGTCGGGCTGTTTGGGCTCAAGAGGCAGGGGATTTTCCCCAGCAACCTAATTAGCTCCAGCAATGATGTCATGAGCCAACCATGGGTCAGTGTTGTCAGGACGGTAATGTGTAAACCAGGACCATACAGACAATTGCCTATTGCCTATTGGAATTGTCAGAACAGGCAGCTATTCCACAAAGACTCACTTTATAAAGTAGAGATGTCCATTAAAGATACAGTTTGTTCAGTACAACATGTTACCAACAAATATTTTAGATTCAATATTTAAGTAATTAAAGCCAAGGTCATCCAGTGTCCAACACCCCAAATGCACTTTGCTTAGAAACCACTATTGTTTAGCATCCACACTCACATATGCTGTCTGTGTGTTACCTCAAAACAATGCAGTCTTTCTCTGTGCTAAAGGAGATTTAGAGGATGCACAGCCAGATGTTGCCAGTGTGTGAGTTTAAGTTTTCAAACACACACACACACCCACGGTCCTTCCTAAATCTGTTCTTCATTTGATCAGCCTGAGTGACACACCACAGACGCACTATCTCAGTTTAAAAGCCCGATCAGGACGCACACATGAATGACGCCTCTGTACAGGTTTCTTGGAAGTGTATCTGTTTGTGTAAATGCAGGCATCCCCTCTAACAGTCAAGTTTATGCACCCGTAAGCTTTGTATTTAACATTGTGTCTGCAACCATTTGACAGTGCAAGCATCCTTTTCCGATTCGAGTTAAGGTCAATGTCCTCAGAAGAATAGGAGCCTTTCACAACAAAGACTGTAAAGAACACATTGACTTGATGAGAAATATATGTGACAGCTTTGGTCGGATCCCACTACTGTCTGTGCAGTTGCAATAGATGATGTCATTGTAGGTGGATTTGTTAGTGATATGTTTGACCAACAAAGAGAAACAAAAGCAGCAAGGAACATGGCTGTATTTTGCACAGAGACCTTGGTAGAATTAGCAAGTGTACTGTATAAGTGCATGAGTTAATTGTTACTTCAACTTCAATTGTTACTTGAAGATAATAAAGTAAAATGTAGTAAAAAAAAATCAAAATAATTACTTAAATTAAATTTCCCTCTAAATGAATGGATTTTCCAAACAATAAACTAAAACACGGAACACGGAAGTGTGGCAATAACAAACACTAATTTTCAAATATCACTAATTTACACCAGTGCCTAGATAAAAGTATGGTGGATTAAAATGAAACGTAGAGGTACAATTTATTCAAAAACTTATTTACTCAAGTAAATGTAACTTATTACTTTTCATTTTGGCTAAATACCAATATTGTAATCAGAAGTAATTAACTGTTCATTTGCTGAGATCTGCAATTCCCAGAAATTTCAGGAAGTGGGGCTTGTTTATCACCCAAATACAGCCTCGGCTAACAGACTAGAAACAACCTGGAAGTGATTTTACAAGACAAAAGGTGCCCTGTGTCTTTTCTCTACACAATCCATGCCTTGCTGTTGAATAGCTTTTTTACACTGCATTTGGACATGATGATGATATAATGGTGGTGCTGGAAAAGCTGGCAACTTGTGTGAACAGGCAGGCAATGGCGTGGGGAAACAGATATGTGGAGTCCCAGGGAGAAGGGAAGAGAGGATTAGTGCTGAAAGAAGACAATGTATAAGGAAGGAACCTTTACTGAACAAAGAGCCAGACATATGGCATACAACGAAAGTACAATAAATCATATCAGAGTATCACTGAGCCGTGTAAAGCAATGCTGGCATGTGTTCAGATTCAGGGCTGCTACGAACATATATATCTATCAAGCAGCAATCAGTTGACATAAATAAAATGTCCGCCAGGACTTTGGAGTAATCTGCCTCGAGTGAGACTGGAAGCATTATACAAAACCATTAACGACAAAAGGCCCAATGTGCCAGCCAGCTAATAAATCATTTTATTGTAGTCTATGAGATTAATTTAAAACCAATTTAATGTTGCTGAAAGTGTCTTTAACAACCACTTGGAATGAATAACACAGTAGTTGATTATGTATATTACAAGATTATATGGTGGGCTTGCATTTAAAAGTGTGTGTGTTTATGATGAACAAAACAAAACAAAAACATTAACCATTACAGATATTCAGAAGAATGTGAAATGAGCTGCACATTATGTAAGAACATATTGCAAATAAAACTAAAAAGCACTCGGAGAGTGCAGACTGACGCCAGGACAGCTAATTTCCCCTATGCACGTGTAAATAGTTTTGTAGAAAGATATACAGTTGTAGGGGAAAATAGAGTGCTTAGAGAAAACCCACATATGCACAGAACATACAGTCAGCACTATGTAAACGTGCAATCTCATCTCATCATTTTATTCACAGCTCAATGAATGTATGTCTATGGCCTTCATCACTTATAAAAGATTAATTTAGGTAACCATGACAACAGTGCTGTTTTGTGCTAAGCCTAAATTTACTACATCCTGGGACTATTGGATCATTAGCACTTGTTGAAATTTCCTGAACGTTTGTCAATGACACACCCCATTGCAAATCAATCAATTTCTGAGTCCAATACAAAGGTTGCACTTAGGTTGCATAGAAATAAAAGTGAAAGATCAGCTCAGTATACCTCATGTGGAGCAAGGCATCATGGGATTAATGTAAAATTACTGTGGTCAAAGGAAATTCAAGCCTTTATCTAATTGATTCATTAATAGTTACGCATTTCACAAATTATCAGTGTGGGGCTCCAAGATTGGGTTGTTCTAACAAAGAAATTAAGCATGTTAGGTCTATGGTGGCCCAAAGGAAACACAGTGGTGGCCAGGTCTTCCTACACAAAATAAACATAGACAGGAAAGAAGGTCCTACAAGGGGGCAAAACGAGAAAGTCGTTTATTTTTGCTGCGGTAAAATGGGTTTGTTTTAACTCGGCTGTGTTTTGAGTCGGAGTTATCCCCCAGCTCTGTGAAGTCAGAAACAGATGAGGCGGAGATGCTGCACAGAGCGACAAGAAAGAGTAACCCAAGAAGATGCTAAACGGGGAGTACAAGAAAAAAAAAAAACAGGCTGCAATAGGACGCATGTGTTGGTGAACATTGTTGGGAAATCGGACAATGAAAGAAGAGCAGATCCCAGGGGCTTTTGGAGTGAGCGTTGCCACGGCTCCACACACTGCTGGTCCTCAGTGAGAATGACCAAAGGTTACTCCTCCTGTTGTTGACGCAATGTAACGTCACTCAAATAATACATCCCTGCTCCCTCTACAAAACACTGACAGACTTTAGCCAAGGTTTGACCAAATGATGCTTCTGATTGTGGCACTGTGACTATTGTGCAATCTACAAACAATAGGTAACATTTTACTTTTTTAAATAAAGAATTGTTATTTCAATTTCATAGTTTGCATTAATCTCAATGCAGCCACAAAAAGGCACACAATTGTCTGTTGCTTGTACCAGCCCCAAGCCAGGATCATTCTGTCAGAAAAGGCAACTGGTGTAAAACCTATGCCAAATGAATATACAATTCACAGCACACCCCACTTGAGCTGATAATATGACTACACAATAAAGTAGGAGTCAAAAAGTGTACACACAAGTAAATTGCCAACATGTTTTCTCAAGTTTTAAAGGTCTCCTATGAAAGTCCCATCTTGCAACTTGATTCCTAAAAAGCAATTTCAAAATAGGTCCACTCTGATTATACACAATAATATTGGGAATAATAATATTGCACAATTTCTCAATCAACTGAATCTAGTCTTCAATTATACAGTCCTGAGGGGTAAAATAAATGTTTGGGTCATGTTTTGCAATTTGGACTTGACCTATGACTACTGTTACCCCAGTAGTTATTTCACAATGTAATGTCCTCTTTGTACAAAACATCAATATTGTAAAAAAGAAAAAAGATGAGAACATGTCATAGCTCAAAAATCATGTATAGTGTTGTGTTTTCAACTATATTCCCACAAAGCTGCTGAGGATTTATCTTGTCTGTAAAAACTCACAGGAAAGTGCGTATGTCTTTGTAGTTTGTGGAAAAGAAAGTGCAGTCCATATAGTCGGATGTCATTAGGCGCAATATTAGATTCTTTGCAGAGTATACCATTGTTTTCTTCAAATACTGATAATACATGACAGCAAAACATGAATTTCCAATTTATTTTAGGCCTCTTCTTGGCTTCAATTTTAGTTTAGACCTTGAGGCTAAACAGTACTCTTACTGTGAGTGGATCTCAAAGAAAGAGCCATCACCTGAACTGCAGCTACACCCGTTCAGCATTTGTCTTGGCCGTTCTCTTGGCAAGATCTAGCCCTTAGTCCATTCTGCTTCTCATCAATCATTTACTCTTAATTTTCAATAGGACCACAACGGCTGAAACCGAATCGGAGCGGGGAGCACTGGTGTGTAGCATCACTGACAGGAGTTATAAAGTGAAGTGAGGTGTTTTATCCTGTGATGCCTTTCCTCAAAGCTACTGCCTGGAGAGTTCGGACAGTAAGGAAATGCTTTGTGTAACTTTATTGGCTTGGACACATTCAAGGTCAAGAATTTCACAACACAGAGAGATAAGCAGAAGTGAAAGAGTATACATTTGCCCTTAAGGTATCAATTATCTCGTCCGAACTAGGAGATATGGTTTACCAAAGTCACCCAGAAGCCAATATCAGCTAAGTCAAAAACAGTTAGCACCCATGTCAATACTGTTGTGTGTGTAACATTTAGAAGCTAAAAGGGAAGGGAAGGAGGTCACACTTGCTGACCCTGATGCTGCTCTCATACAGGGGTTATGGTAATACAAGCACAACCCCTTCAGACTCTATTTCCAATAATGCCAAACTGTTGCTATGAAAAGGTAAGATGAGCAGAAATGATCAAACTCACTTACTCTGGCAAAACAGCTACTAGCCACAAAAAGCTATGGATATCTGACTCGAGTGAAATTCCACAATGTTCCTAAAATGTAATATAATATAAATTACTATCACCTGGTTCAAAATAAATATCCTACTTACTATGAGAATACATCTAAGCAATGATTCAGACTCACACCAAAAGGTAATCATCTACTTGACTCTTGAGGCTGGAGTTATCGGTTTTGGGAGGACCAATATCCTGGTCTTCCAATGTTAAAGGATCTTATTTATAGGTCTATTACATGCATTTTCTTAAAATTTAATCACATCTTTCTTGAGTGAACTAACAGACAAGAAACCAATTATATACTCTCTAACGATAATACAACAATAATGCCCTTGCTGTACTATGTGCTTATTATAGAAATCTACAGGACAATAAT
Source organism: Hypseleotris bucephala (assembly GCA_036025885.1). Lineage (NCBI taxonomy): Eukaryota > Metazoa > Chordata > Actinopteri > Gobiiformes > Eleotridae > Hypseleotris > Hypseleotris bucephala. Next base: position 3,317 of record JAVQKG010364418.1, on the reverse strand, counting down.
GACCCAGGTGAACACAAATGCCATCAAGGGTCACTAATGTTGATCAATGCATGGACCAGTGGGGGGTGGGATGAGTTGGCTGAATCCTTCAAAATATTTACCACCATCTCATCGGGACAGCTGTGGCTTGACCTGTGGATGAAATATACAGTATCTACACCTCAACAACGTGACATATACGCTTCCAGCTTTATCTGGTCATGGCCTGCTGGGAAAGGAATGAAAAAGGTAAGATTGACAAGCGCTTCTTTTTAATGGCTGTGGATAAGACACCTCCACATGAAAGCAAAAGGAGGAAGCACCCTTAGATACCTGTTTTTTCTAGCAGCAACTACACATTCACCTTTTGTCCAACATTAGCTTTAGCACCATGGATCCTCTTTTAGCTTCTTATCACTAACTTAACAGGCAGCCTATAGCCTGGCTCATCCGCATAACAAAGAGCATTCCTTTTGTAGTTTAAAAATAACTGGTCTTGTATTGTTCTGCTTAGAAATGCCAGCTAGATAGCCGACTGTGCGTGGTCAAATACAGTAAAAGCTTGGCTGCACAATATAGGTTTAAGATCCCAACAACAACACACACTAAAACACATCTAGTAGCCTTTTTAGTACTAATCTCTATTGAGGCTGACACGACTAATCTTGAAAGCTTTAAGTGTGACGTGACATGACGTTCACCTGGAATGAAAACTAATTATAAGTCCATAGACAGCCATCTTTGCAGCAGAGGTCCAGACTGATGGATATTACATTTCTTGCATATATTCATTTAACACTGACACTGTTTGATGCATGAACCATTCAAGTTGCTTCTGTGACCATAAGCCTGAAGAGCCTTGTGTGACATTTGAACTTGTACCAGCCAGTATCCTGATCTTTGACCTCAGAGGTGAGAGGTCATGAGGTGATTATTTCTGCACACTGATCACATCCATATTTTTAGGGACGCCACACTTGTGAAACTGCAAAAAAATAAAAAATAAAAAATTGAAATTAGAAAGCACTCGGAAAGACCTTGGCCAAAGCAGCTCATTTCCAAATGTCATCAACTGGTCCAAATCAATGCAAAAAAAAAGGTTGCACTTTTTTAATAAAGTTGCAATCAAACCAACCAACACATACTTCCCAAACCCCTTCTACTGTCTCACACATAAAGCACACACTGCGTACAAGGCAGTGCTATTTCTAAGGGTTTTTATATTGTTAACAAGCAATTAAGAGGCCCTGTTCCTAAACCATGAGAAATATGGGAAGGGTGTATTAAAGTTGTTTGATTTGTCTGGATGTTTGTGAAGGATGCGTTGGCCAAGTTTTGTAAATTTCCTCTAAAATAACATTTTTCATTCAGTCCATAGGTGGCGCTATTGTTGTAACTGGCATCATATTGGTCACATGTGGTCAGTGGTGGAGGGTAATGTGGTGCTTCAAGTTTGAGCCCATTGGGCAAAATATGTGCAAAATATACCTGACTTCCCAATTTTAATCCAATATGGCCGACTTCCTGTTTGTCGTGTTGTGTAAAAAAATAATATTTTATGCTCTGCACGATGTGGAGAATCACTGTACCAAGTTTCATTGCTCTCCTTAATTAATTAATTACTTATTTAATAGTCATTGTATACCAAAATCAATCCAGTCCAGCGTCTTTATTATATCTACGTGTCTGCAAAGTTTGAAAGTAATCCAGCGATTCGTGTTTGAGTTATCGTGTTCACAATGGAACTGCGGATGTGGACAGACGTGATTCCATAATATCGGCGATTCTCGTTTTGTCAATATAATTATAGCCAAGTTGTAGTAAATGTGGAGGTTGGAGAGACAGAGTGAAAAGAATGTGTACTCCTGTTGGTGGACTAGCAGGGGTCCGCTCCTGTCACATGTTTACCTGTCCGCTCAAATAAGGTCAGTGAGCACAATGAAAGCCCAGCAGTGAGCTTGGACAGCGGGATGCCCTGATAATGTAATGGGTTAAGTCCTAGACCTCAAGTATCAACATCATCAAAGCACCTTATCCAGATCCTAAACTGTCTCACAAATAGTGGCATTGCACTAGCTCATATGCGTTGAATGCTAATAACACATTCACCACAACTACAGCTGCCAGTTGAATGACGTACCTTTATTTAAACCATTGGTTGAATGTGTAAAAATATTTTGATGAATCCAGAAACAGGGAAATGGTGGCTAAAGATAGAAATATAGAACGTGTAAGCCTTTACATAGGTTTGAAGTTATGTATAATTGCTTGCTTAATCATTACCAAATTGACAAAAATAGGGGGTCAAAACATGGGGGGTGCTATTTGATCATTTGAATTATTATTATTATTTAAATATACACTAGCCAAAGTCACTGTGCCAAACTTCAAAAGATTTGATTTATGTTCAGCAGAATTAATGGCTCAATTAAAGTTCTCCAAATAATTATTAGTTAATTAATTTATTATTTATCATAGAAGTATAAAAGTCAACATATGTCAGCGTCTTCATAATAATTTATTGCATTCTCAAGTTTAAGCTTAATTAATTAACTACTTAAATAATATTCATCGCAGATGTACCCAAATCTGTGCAGTAGTTTTTGCGTAATCCTGTTCAGAAAGTTTGAAAAAAATGGGGGAAAAACCTTTTGAGTTATTGCATTAACAAATGTAATCCTTAATTAATTAATTACTTAATTAATATTCATCGCACCCAATTTTAATCACTTAAAAAAAACTAATCTAACAGCGAGTAGCTACAGTACGTATATAAGATTTGCAATATTGTTTTAAACCAGCATTAACAATAACTAAATTATGAATTTTGAACTAGACAAGAATCACATGATTTTTGTAAAGCTTAAAACTACAAGGTAAGCAGAATTTCTTAACCATATATTTAGCTTGTTGCAGAAATATATTTACAAAAAAAATTGCTGTGATTATTTTTTTATTCTGAATAACTGTGCAGCCCCATTGAATAGCACATTGAAATTAGCCTCGATCACAAGCCAGAACTGTGGACTAAAATGTGTTTATACTACATCTAAATTAGAACCGAGAAAGTCAAAAACAGAAACAAAACTAGCTCCAAATTAAAAATAAAATAAAACTGCAAAAAATTCCCAACTACAATGAGACCCTAACAACAGTTTGAAAAGGTACGTCTAATAATATTCTATTTTTCCAGATTCCAAAAAATAAAAAGAACACAGTAGTTGTTTTAGTCAAATTTCTGAAACAACCTTGTCAGTAAACTTGACAGTGTACAAAAAAAACTTTCCACTGAAGTCAACAACAAATATTTACTTGACCTCACATTTTCCTATCTCCAA
>JAVQKG010364327.1:0-14003 GCA_036025885.1 Hypseleotris bucephala | reverse complement strand
GCCACACTTCCACCACCTCCTCCGCCATAAGGCTGTCGGTCTTATAGCAGTTGACGCAGACGCATGGGGCGTTTCGCCGATATACATTTGCTGTCGTTTACGACAGCCTGGGTCTAGTTTGTTACTGGTGTATTGTTTTTAAGCCCCACAAAGTCATAGGTTCATGAATATTATACATCTTTATTTCAGTACACCTAATTAATAGTGTTGGAATGGATAGTAAAGTCAGTTTTGGCTAATATTTAATAAAAAAAGCATGATCTTTCTAAATGCCTGCCAAAGATGTTTCTGTAATCTAAATTTTGGCAGATTTACTTGACTCTAGTGCCTAGTCAAACAGTCAGTGCAGGCTGTCATACTGTTAACATAAAAAAAATAATTAATTTAATTTAATTAATTAATTTTTTTTTTTTTATCTGCAGCTTCTGGACTCTCCACGCCTCCCGCCACCCCCAACCAGGCCTCCAGCCAGCCCGTATTCCTCCAGGAGTCCCCTCAGAGTGGACCAAGCCCTGAGCGTCTGGAGCCTACCACCCGTTCCCGCTCCCTGTCCACTCCTCCAGATACAGGACAGCGCTTCAGTCTCTCCTCCTCTTCATCCAAACCTCCCATTCCTTCATCAAGCTCCGTGCCGCCACACTCTACCTCACAAGTACGTTCTGTATACACTAACTCAGACAGGGTCTTTGTTTCGCAATAATGTTTTACACACAGTCATATATGCCCCCCTTCTTCCCCCAAACATCATAAATACCAAGCGATCTCTGTTACCTTTGACGATACCAAACTCCTAGCATTAGTTTACTCATTGTTTTGCTAGCAAAATAATGAGTAAACTACTGCAACTAATAAGACAACACAGTTCACAAAGACAAAACAGTTCATCCAACATGGCAAGGACAAAAAGAGAAGCAATATAGAAAGCTTTAAAAATACAGATTTGTATTAGTAGAGCTCCTGCACCATTTGAAAAAACATTTGATACTCAATAACCATGCTGATAATTGCAAATTTTACCTTTTTGGGATATTTTGATGCAGGTTCAATTAAGCAGGATGATGGTTTTTTGCAATCTAGATTGCTTAAAAATTCAATTTAACCAGCAAAACAAAAAGGACTAAAACATGTTCTAAAACATGGTCAAAGTAGGACGACATTTATTAAACCATGACTAAAATGAGATTTTTAAATATATTTATATAGTCACAACATATTTTCATTAATAGGAAGCATTTTTAACAGTGTGAATCTGTGTGTAATATTAAAGACTATGGCGTTATTGTAACATAATGCATAGAGAACTGGTTCATAAGTGAATTGCTTAGTTCCCAGCTTTATGTTGAAAGGAGCATTGACTTAGATGACCTTGAGGTGAAGAATTGCAGTAGTGTGTGAATTCCTAAAATGGGGCAGTCAGTGTCTTTGCTTCATTGGTGCACTGCGCATATCCATGGCTGAAAGAGGTCCAAAAGCACCTTTATAATTCAGTAAGGGGCAACCTGAGGTAAGGTAAATCTACTGTATTTCATACTAGCACTAAGAACTCCTGTTTTATTATTTGAACATTACCTAACCATTTTTTCAATTTGCCTATTTTATATGTTTATTTAGTTACCAACAGTGCTAGATGCAGCCTGACAGGCATTGCTCTGGTGATGAATAATTATCTAAAGGCCTGTCTTGGCATGTCAGCGCTGAGTGATTGTGGACTGTTGCCAGCAAGGCCAGATCAATATTTCATCACCAACATTGTACTCTGTTGATATTAACACCAAGGACTTCAGATTGTGGTGACTGATGAGCCTGCCCTTCACGCCCCCGTCAAAAAACAGTCCCTGTCCTGAAGAGGCGCACAACAAAATAATCTCCTAATAGTCTTTACTTTAGGCAGTCCCAGTATGAAAATGTTATTTGTTTAATGGGTGTGTGTATGTTGGCAGTTTGCTGAGAGGCTGTGTTCCTGCCGTGATGCAGCAAAGAAGATTTATGAGAGTGCGGAGTGCGTTTTGGCCCGAGAAGCGCTGTGTCACCATCACTGGGCGACACAAGGGACTGTTGAGCATCCTAAAACTGAGATGCAGGCTTTTCCATACTACTGCAGTGGTTTGCAAATTAGGCCTAGGGAGATAGTCTATCAACAAGCTATTTTTCAAATATGCAAATGGCTCAACATTACACAGCATTTTGTTTCACAAGTATTCAAATTTAGAGGAAGCAACAAAGAATATTTCTCCATGTTACTGACAGTACTCCAGCCTGGTAGTACTACAGGCCTAGGAGGATATCCTGTATCATTGTGTCATGTTACATGTCTTGGATACATTTATTTCTAATTATCTGATAAGGTATCCCCAGCTTCTTGCTGCTAAGCAACGTGGGGATTTCCTAATATGGTGAGGCGGGTGCCCAGGTTGTTGTGCACTGTAGGGGTGTGTCTACAACGCGTGTAACTTCCTGCTTTTTCCTCAGACTCCACGTGAACTCGTCTCGCCGCGGTGAGTTGTTTAGCGGATTACCGATTCAACAATGGCCCGTGTGTTTCATCGTAGGAGGATTAATTGCGGCGCGGCGGTACAGTAGCCGTTTGCGAGCTTTAATGCTTCCCCCCGCTGCTGCCAATGGATCAGGACTGTTCCACTCTCGTTTTAAGGGGTGTGTGCAGTCTAATAATAATATGACGCTATCGTTGCGCCAACACTCCGCAGGATTTTTGGAGTCTTTGTAAATTAAGGAAAACAGGACGAGGTTTGTTTGCTCGGTAAAGTCCAAAGGCGCACGGCCACGGAGTGTACCTCGATAGCTCGTGCGTGGTGCGCACGTCATTCGGTCTGGCCGCAGGGAAAGTCTCTTGACCCTGCTGCTCAGTAACAGTTTGCAGTAAAGTTTGCCGTGCTCTGACACTGCTGTGGGCTGGTGTCCGTTGTTCTGACTGCATACTTCTGCCTCTTCTGCCCGCAGGTATACGGTTTGTTTGAAGGCATGCTGGAGAAACTTGAACTCGATGATGATGGTAAGTGCATTTTGCGACACTGGGCGCATTTAGGTGATTCATTGATGTTCGCTAGTCAAAGGTAGTTTATGCCAGGCAGCCAGACTGAGTTACAATGTTTGTTATGTAAAAGATTTTTTTATTTCTGCCTAGGAATAATATGTTGTCATTTTAACCAGTGTTTATTTCTGGAGCCCAGGAGATTTTAGAAATAAACTCAATGCAGCATATGTCTTACTAAATAAAAAAACAGAAGCATATAGATAATAGTCATCACTAAATTACTATAGTGATGATGGTTATGTCCTAGGGCACTGCATTTTCTAGGATTTTACTGTGTCCCCATTAACTGCCACAGAGGCTTCTTTTTATGACTGCAGATTGTAGACCATCTTATTCCATAGCTCCTGAGCTTGTGCTTAAAAGCAGAGTTTAATTTGGTCTAACATACCACTGCACTTAAGTGGTCCATTATGGTTGTTTGGACTTTGGGGGCGTGTTGTTTTCCATCTCTCATTATAGCTTTCCTGTGTGATTTCTCTGTTTTCTTTCAGCTGCTGAACCAGAAAGTGATATTTATATGCGCTTTATGAAATCCCATAAGTGCTATGATATTGTCCCTACAAGTTCCAAGCTGGTTGTGTTTGATACAGCGCTCCAGGTTAGTAATCATTACCTTATCTCACTTTGTTTTGTGTGGTGAAAGCTTAAGATTTAGGGTCGAGCCTTATCACGATAGAGACACACTGCACTGGGTTCAATTGGTGTGAGAAAGGAACAATTTTAAGTTAATGTTTGGTGCTTGAGGCTGGAGTCATTGTACCTCTGAGCGGTTAGTATGAAAATGGCCCAAAGTTGTTAAACAGTAAACCTTCAAGCCTTTGATGTGTGGATTTTTAACCACTGAATCCACAAAAGCAACTAGTTAAGATTCTTATCTTCATTACAGAACTACAAATGGCTATGGTAATAGTAAACCATTGGAATTGACTTGTACATTTTTTCCTTGGCATGCAGTTAATATACACTTTTAACTATTTCCCTGCAGGTTAAAAAAGCATTCTTTGCCTTGGTGGCAAATGGTGTTCGAGCTGCTCCTCTATGGGACACAGAAAAGCAAAGTTTTGTGGGTAAGGAAGTGCTCATTATGTTTGTTTGTTGGTTGGTTGTCATACTTAAAATAGTTTGAATCAATTACTGAAAATATTATTTGATTATATTAGTAGTTCTTGGCACATATACAATGCTGTGCAAATAGTTTTTAGTGAAGTAATCCACTCTAGCAAAGCAGAAATGCTTTTTGGAAACTATTATCGATTGTCACCGGCTTTAGCTCCTTAACATAGCATATGGAGACAGAAAGATGTGAGCAGCCTGCAACCCTTGATGAAATGGTGGAAAACTATTTACACTGTACTATGTTTCTTGGGAAAGCATAGCAGAGTCCCAAAAGCACAGCGAGGAAATGCCCTTGCTTTGTTCTTGTCACTGCCAAATTAATACCCAGAATAAGTGTGTACATTTTTATTGCTTGGTGGTCACACTTACTGGAGCATAGAGCTATATTGAGCAGAAACCATTAAAGCTGTCATAAGCCATTAAACACAATAATGACTCACATGTATTGACCAGTTAGAAAAAGTCTATTGTGTTTTTTTTTTTCGAACTCTCTAGACTCTCTTTGTGTTAATGGGAACATGTCAAAGTTCGAACTGTGAATTGACGTTGTGCTGCTGCTTGATATGCTTTGTGGAGTTTATTGCAAGTCTGTCTGTGATGAATTATAGATGTCAAGCCAGCGTGAGGATAAAGCAAGGGGGAGTCAGGAAAACCACCACACCCTTGTTAACAGGCTGTCTATTTTATACAATGCCTAGTGCTGCCATGTTTGCCTAGTCTAACTAGTGCAACTTTTTTTGTAGGAATGCTGACAATCACAGATTTCATCATTATACTGCATAGATACTATAAGTCACCAATGGTAGGTCAATGGTTGATCTAAGCTTGTTGTCTGTCCCACCAAAATAAATTTAACCAATGTTTCTTGTTGTCTTTCAGGTGCAAATTTATGAATTAGAAGAACATAAGCTCGAGACGTGGCGAGGTTAGCTTCAAGTTTGCGTTTGTAAAATGCTAATGCCAAATGCTAATTTCAATCTATTCTGATATATTTGTTTTTCTTGGTGCACAGAAGTTTACCTTCAAGCAACATTCAAACCTTTGGTTAACATATCCCCTGATGCAAGGTGTAGTGTTACAATTTAATTGCAGTTTTTATTAATCTATATATTTTAACATAAAAATATGCTTCAAAAAAGGACATAGTAGTTTGAATTCCTGGGCCAGCCGATTTATTGGTTGTTTACTGGTTAATTGAAACTGCCTCATGCCCATAGTTGCTTCAGACAGCAACCAGCAATGTTTAACTAGAACAGATAAAAAGAGTATTATTTATTTTATGTCTTAATTTCTTTGTTTTTAACTACCACTGGTTTAAACAATTTTACAACTTAAGAAAGCACATATTTCTAACCACATTTTTTCTCTTTCTGCAGCCTATTTGAAGCAGTGTACACCCTCATCAAAAACAAAATCCACCGTCTGCCTGTCATCGACCCTGTTACGGGGAATGCACTTTATATTCTCACACACAAGAGGATCCTCAAGTTTGTCCAGCTCTTTGTACGTGCCAAACAATTTCTATACACTTAAAGTTGTATCACAATCTGATTCCATTCACTTTTTATTTCTCTTAGTAATTAATATCCTGCGTGTGTTTCAGATGTGCGAAATGCCAAAGCCAGCCTTTATGAAGCAGTCTCTGGGAGAACTGGGCATAGGCACGTACCACGACATTGCTTTCATCCACCCAGACACACCCATCATCAAAGCACTCAACATCTTTGTGGAGAGGAGAGTGTCTGCGCTGCCTGTGGTGGATGAGACGGGTAAAATACAATTCTACATATTAAAGGTTTTACTTTTATCTGGCAATTGGACCTAAAGTGTGTGTCTTTCTTCTTTCATTACAGGCAAAGTTGTGGATATTTACTCCAAGTTTGATGTGATTGTAAGTGTATTTAAAGTCCATGAATTAGGTTGGTCAGAAATTCCTTAAAATATATTTTAAAGTAAAATATTTAGTAGTCAAAACAACAATTTTCCCCATATAGCAGTCGACTATTTTGCTTTAAGAAAAATGTCCATACATTTTTTCTACTATTTTGAGTAGATTATCCAATTATTGGCCACCATTATATACTTATGTTACGTTAAGTTGAAGAATAAATTAAACCAGGCTATTTGTATATTCAATGCAATAGGTTAAGTACTGTAGTTTGAGAAACTGTTAGTTTTTTCACCAAAAAATCTCATACATCCATTTTACTGGACCCTATTTCTTTGAAGCTTAATGAGCAAAAACTTGAGAAATGTCTGTTTATGTTGATTTACTTTACTGAATTTGTCTAGAATTTGGCTGCTGAAAAAACCTACAATAACCTTGACATCACTGTGACGCAAGCTCTAAAACATCGCTCCCAATACTTCGAAGGAGTCGTCAAGTGCCATAAAATGGAGACATTGGAGACCATTGTGGACAGAATAGTAAAGGCTGAAGTGAGCATCAGTGTGTCTTTATTAAAATCACAACAGCTAATTTAAAACTAACCTGTGATTTTGTTTCGTCTAGGTGCATCGCTTGGTGGTGGTGGATGAGCGCTCCAGTATCGAGGGCATCATCTCCCTGTCAGACATCCTCCAGGCCTTGGTGCTCAGCCCGGCAGGTATAGACGCTCAGCACTGACCTCTTACTCCCCCCTCTGCCCTGGACCCTGAGCTCTCCCCCTGCCCTCCCATAACCCTGTTCCAGGTAGGAAATATACCCTCCAGCTGTGAGGAGGAAGCATGATGCCCTGGCCGTCTGTCTGCTCCGCTGTGTGGAGTGGTGTCAAGATCTGTCAGACTTTTGTATCGGAAAAGACATCACTTGCAGGCAACTGATCTAAAAAAAATCAATATTTGTACTCCTGCTCAAAAATGTGTGGTTGAAGCTGCATAGAATAGAGATGAGTCTTTTTTTTCAGTTATTAATGTAATGTAATAATGTCTTGTCAATAGGCCTGGAGTTGTAGTTTGAGTAATTCAGCATAGTGGGACAGTAAACTTTTCAGAAGCTGAAAATGCTTGGTTTAACTTTCCACTAAGATGGGCAAAGAAGACCCAACTTACTATAATTTCAGATTGTTTGCACTGACACTAACTGTAAAGTGGGAGTGGCCAGCAGGTGGAAAGAGGGCTTTGAGCATCTGGGTCTAAAAAAATGTGTTGTTTCTTTTTACTAAACATAGCATTTTTAGATTGTTAAACCACAAACCACTAATCTACAGTTGAATAAAATTGTGATGCATAATATACTTTAACAAGCTGCTTTGGTCTATAATGAGTTTGGGGTTGAAACTAAACCAATGCTTGCATCTGATTTACAGTAGCATCTTTAAGCCTGCAAAGGGTTTCATTGAAAAATATGACACATTAGTGAAGCTATCAACTTTGGCTTTCGTAATGTTCTGTTGTTTGTATATATAAGTGTGTGTTTTATTAAACTACTCACTTTTCAGCGTGACTCCACATCTACCTGGGAGCTGTTTAGTGGTTCAAAGAGAATTAAAAATCTTGTTTTTAATAACCAAAATTGTTCTTACTAAGAGACTAGAAAAAAAAAAACACACACCAACTTAAACCTAAACTTGTAGTTGTAGTGTTAGTAGACCAATTTGTCTATTTGCTATTTATGTTATTTTCCCCCTATTTTTTGACGCAGACGTGTGTAAGGAGGAGAGTCTAACCGAATGAGCAGCCCCGGTCGACGTGGTAGGAGAGCTAACACAAGACGGTTGAGTTTGGGAACATGAGGCTGAGCTGAACCAGTCCAGACGTCCCAGAGATGCCTGCAACACAGAGATGCACTATAGAGACCCGGAAACCAAAGAGTTAGTTTAGTGAAGTGGTGTTCTGCACTGAGGATTGGTTTTATAGACTTTTGTTGGAACACTGATGCACGCACATGTACAGTGTCCTATATATATACTGTACAGACAGACCCACACTGGATCACACATGAGCCCCAAGTGGAATGGGACGGCTCATTTCGGTGCAGCATGCTTTTATCCCAAAAAGCCTTTAGCGCCACCATATGGAGGTACCAAGACAGTAAATCAGGTTGTGAATAGTAGAGCTAAAAATGCTGTCTGTGGACCGTTTAACAGAGAAGCAATAGAGTAGTTTCTTTGTCCCACACCAAGCCATTTTTGTTGACCTAAATTTAGAAATGGGTCTAGACAATATAAATACATAATATAATCTATACTTGCACCACAACCTTACTTCATTTAATCAAATTTTTATTCTCATAATGGGTCATGGTTATCCCAGTGACTATGGGCTTTAGGCGGGGTAAATCCTTGACAATGGCTAGCTAATCGCAGAGCTGACACAGAGACATACGTAAAGGGACAACCATCACTCTCATTTCACATTCATTCACTAGGTGCAAGTTGGAGTCACTAATGCATGTCTTTGAGAAGTATGAAGAAGCCAAAGAACCCCGAGAGAATCCACAGTAACACAAGGAAGATATGCAAACTCCACACTCATTGTCCATTGTGGTTATATAAATGGTTAATGCTGCGATCTCCACCTTCCATATAAAGCAGTCAAATCACAAGCTAAATTAGGCATTGCTATTCTGATCCAAGCTGTACTGAACTGAACCGTACTGCGCCTCTTGGAGAAAACAAGGCGACGGATATGCATTACCTGCCCGGAAAAGGCGGGTGGAGTGAAGACGGGTCTAAAGAAAGGGCTATTGAAGGCTCAGTAGTTGCTTTTTGATGCTGCTCTCATTTTGCTGTCAGTGTTGAATGTAATTTTGTCACCAATACTCAGACAGAAGCAATCTACACTTCACTTGCCTTGTGTCTCTACGCATGGAGCAGCCCAGTCTTTTATTTGTGCCTTGTTTTTTGTTGCCGACCATTTCACACTGACAGTATTGATTTTTTTTTTTTTTTACTTTTGTTGTCAAATTAGAGCGATGATTTGGTTTTATTTTTGGAACAAATTAGTGTGTAATGTATAAAAAAAAATATTAGATGGCGAATGTTACCTTAACATTTTAATAAATACAATTTATTGTACAGTGATGTGCAAATGATTTAGGCAAGTGTTAAGATGTATAGTAAGGTTGCAATGATTTCAAAATTATTGTGAGCCAGAAATTATTCATTTTTGGTGCGATTTTGAATCACTGTCTGGATCTAGGATTTTTTACAGTGTCTTACCGTTGTGACATAAGCACATTGCCTTGTCTTATATTCTAAACAAAAATCCTGACTTGATCTTAGCATCATTGACTCTTTTTAGATTTAGCACAAAGATACAAAGATGTGAGCAGCGCACAATAGGTATTTTGAAGGCAACGTTTTTGTTTTTTTACTGGACTCAATGTTTCTTATGATGAATGCACACTTTGCATTTTGTAAACTCAATAGATTGCATACTTTGAAAGCCTTACCTAACCGTACCTATCTAAATACCTGCCTAAAACATTTGTACTGTACTATAGGTCAAATAACTACATCTTTGTTGATAGCACTTCTGATTTACATTTGACCAATTGAATGAATCACCAAAAGACACCAAAAAGCTATAGATATGAGGTCTATTTACTTTTCTTTTTAGCCTTACAGGATGTCTTTTTTAAACTTGAAAACATTTGTCCCCTTTGCATAAGACAAGCAATGTGTGTCATATCACAGAAGTCATCTCCATCTTTCATTGTAAATAATAGGATTGTTTTTTTGGTGGGGGGAAAAACCTTGCAGAAAGCTTTATTTTTATGAATGTTTAAAGAAACTGCAGTTTTATTGTTATTTTTGTAAATACACTGTACAAAAATCTATAATTCAAAGAAACTTTCTATCAATCAATGTACTGTAAATGCAAGCATGACAAACTACACTTCAGCCGTACGAATGTTTGAATTGTATGTTTTTTTTTCTGGCAGCGAAGAAATAAAGAGACACTGAATGTACCTAACAACGGGTTCTTGCTTCTTAAATATTTTGCTTCTATGTTTAGTAGTAACAATACTCATTTGATGTACTGGAGCTATCATCTTGTGTTGTGTGGCCATTCCTGTCTTAGCTCTGGCGTCAGCTTTGGCATTTTCGCCCACAGAACTGATGCCCACTGGATATTTTTCTTTTTTGGGATCATTCTTAAATCTATAAAATTCCAATAGAACAAATATTTTTGAAATATTCAGAGAAACCCAGCCTGATTTAGTCCCTGTTTAGACTTAATTTTGACTTTTTCTAGACCTGGCATAGTCCCTATTCTTGATTTTTTTTTTTTTTCTTTATTTCAATCACCATTTTATTTTTTATATACCTGGTTTATCCCTTATTTAGTCCTTATAACTAAATCAATTGATAACTGTTGACATGGTAGTTGAGTGGATGTACCTAATAAAGTGGCTAGTGGCTGGACTTCCCTTTTTCTGACTCGTGTGAAAAAGAAACCAGCTAATACTTCTCTTAATACCATCCAACGCGGGCTGATCAGTCCTACTAAAGCTTCTATCTGTTGAGCCCTGGAGCTTTTTCCTTCCCGTGGCATGCTGCCCCGAGGATATTTTAAACCGGAGTGAGGCGCCATGTGCTGGAGGCTGCTGGGAAAAGACTGGTTTTAATTTCAGCTGCTGATAGAATATCCCTATATCCTTCCTTCACCTCATCAGTGAAGTCAAATGCAATTTCCGGTGATGATAGTAATAGTAAGAAGCATCCTCAATTAGGTCTGTTCAGTCAAAAGACCAGGTGAATGAGAAGCAGTGACCACAAGAGGCCGCTATAGCTCACAATAAAAAAGTGATCATAATGTGCTGGGGACTTTAAAAAAATGTGACCAACAGAAAAAGTACAAAAGCTACGGTTTAGACTTGCTTTAGTCCTGGGTTAGGCCCAAACTCTCTGTCCTATGTATTCCCTGTTTTTTTTTTTTTTTTTACTTATTCATTGTTTCCTTTTTTAGCTTGTTAACCACTAATTGCAAAAATATTAAATATTTAACCATTATTATTATTATTATTGTTAAGACTGCAGAAAATGAACAATGTTATATGCTAAATTCCCCAATTCTTACTGACTAGGCCCCAGAAAAAAATAGCCTAGTTAAAATGTTTTATTTACTTGATGGTGTCCAATGTGTATGCATCTTTTTAGGGGCCCCATAATACTTGAAGGAGCCCCTGGCGCTAATTACATACAAGTTGTTTATGTTTTTGGACAGAAGAACATGAACTAATTTTGTCTGAACACACTGACCACCCACAAATCTTCCAGTCCAAATAGTCAGTGCTCTGCTACTGAACATTTATAAATCATTTAATCATTTGTGAGTTGCCTCCTTTGATCTAAATAATGAGCCTTCAGTGGGAAGTTTTTCATGCACTAAGGAAACCCTTTTTTCCTCTCCAAATTAGAATTACAGTATTAAATGGATGTGATGGACTTCCAAATGAGGCCTAACGCTAGTCCAGACCTAGTCTAGACAATCTACTTTGATCACACCCAGTCTCCCCTGTGATACTCACTGCTGGGATAGACCTCCTCAACACCTTGGAGCCCTAAAGCAGAAGAGGCAGCCCCACCACTACGCCCCTATACCCCCACCCCGTCCCATTTTTGTCCAGCCTTTTCACTGGACTCTCTTTTGAAAGCTTGATTTAAAATTCCTTCTTCGGAGCGTGTCATGCATTTTAGATATGCATGTTGCGTGGGGGTTCAAGCCCAAATGAACTTCCCCTATTCGCGGCCTGGGCCTCCTCTGGGGTATATTCGCACATACTTCACACATACCACTTATTTTAGCTCCCTCTATCCTCATTTTTTTCTATCCACTTTCAACATTAGTTTTACTGCATCATGCTTTTCACAAATTTCAGAGTGGTGTAAGCCTTTGAAGACAAGTGTGATCAGAACAGAGCCTGTGAAGAACCAGCCCCGGGGTATTTTGATTTTTTTTTTCCGTCGGAGGGAGCAGAAGAAGACGACTGGGGCTGACAAGTGCAGTGTTTGGGGACAGCTTTGATGTGTGGTGATGGGGCACAGCTCTGTCTGGTGCACACTACTTTGTTCAAATAAAGACTATAGGAGGAGGCTCAGACATTAAGATGTGCCTAGAATGATGGATCTCAAGTCGTAACTGATATACAGTATAATACCACCAACACTGGATGTCCAAGTTTGTCCTGAATGGGTCCAGATCTGATCACTTAGGGTACGTTTGGAAGTGACCTAGAATCACTAATATGTGGATATGTACACAATGTTCAAAGTATGGCAGCCAAACACATTCTGATTATCTAAAAAAAATCTGTGCAGAGATTACTTAGTAACTGCAAACTTCTAAACAGTAGCTAAGGATTAGTCATTTACAAAACATTGTGTTAACTTTTCATTGACACCAATGAGTTAGAAATAGTATTAACATCTCCTATAAATTGTGAAATTGAAGAAACTGCTCATTTTTGTTAAATAGTATCAATTGGGCCTACATATTTAATATATATACCAACTTGTCCTGTATCAATACTCTAATCTATATGGTGACCAGATCTCAGTATGTCTTTGATGGGGCTGCTGTAGCTCAAGAGGTAGCTTACCACCAATGTGAATGAATAATGGACTAATTTTTAAAGCCATTTATGTTTTTCTAACAAAAAGAACTGGATTTGTAACATGTATCATGGTCCAACCCTCAAATACTAAACAGACTTTAAAACCAGTCTGAATAAGACCAGTGAAAATCAACCACCACTGCTGATTGAATCTACCCAAACATCACACCAAAATGTGGCTTGAGAAATCTGCTTTATTATTAGGAACAATATGATCCTGCTAGCTTATCGTGGATATAGCAGTAAACAACAGAAAAACACAATTCACTTTTTTTTTCTTTAAGTGCTACAAGTTTGCGATTATAGACATAAAAACAGTACAGCAACCATAGTGCCTACATTCATATATTATGCACAGAATATAAAATGACAGGATATTGCTGTTAAACTGTCCCACTCATAAACCACACAGAAAGAGACTGGTATCAAGAACTCAAAAAGAGGTTTTGTTCTGGCAGGTCGACATGGTACAGATAAGCGGCGTTATAATATTTTGCAGCATAGGGACTACAAGTGATCACAAAACCACATGGGAGTTCAGTTACAGTTGTATGGGGGACCAGTGGTTAGTCTGTTGTCTCCACTAGAGGGCGTTCTAAATATCATCTTTTCATGTACCTTGTAATAGTTGAAAAATAGCCCCATTGAAGTAGGCCATTACATTAGGCATATTGCATTATCTTGGCTTTAAAGTACATGATTACCAACTTGGGCTAAAGTAGACCTGTAATGACCCAAAGGTGGGCAATAGCGAGGGGAAATATAGTTTTATTTATCAGCTTAATATTGTTTTAACTGCAAAAAAGGCAGAGGTAACATAATTTAGAAAAATAACTTAAAGTGTGCGTCATAAAAAATAAAGAGATGAAACTGACAGTAAAAAGCAAAGTAGGATTTTGTAAAAAAAAAAAAAAAAAAAAAAAAAAAGGGACATGTTAGCACTAAAAAATGTAAATAATATTGTTTGCAGTCTAAAGCATCAATAGCAATTATAGTTTCAATTTGGAGGCCAGTGGGCGGCACCAATTAGCACAGATCAAACAACCACTGGATGGAATTAGATAGACATTCAACCAATCAGAAAACAGGCAGACTATCCACAAGTGCCCCATGTGACCATTTAAAAAAACAGACTTTAAGCTACTTTTAAAATATTATTTCGTCTTCAAGAAAGGTTAATACAAGTTAACTTTGGTTTCCAGCTCTCTAGAACTATATACTGTAAAATTGTGGCAGTTTGAAGCTGTTAAGTTTTAAAACAGTAGAGCAGCC
>JAVQKG010364084.1:0-21040 GCA_036025885.1 Hypseleotris bucephala | reverse complement strand
TGTGTATTGTATTATTTAATTTGTAAATTATTCAGCTAATATGTGCAAAATTAATATCAATTTAAATATACATAAAATCATGAATAAATAAGCATAGGGTCTAAATATGTATAAAAAGTGCTTAAACTCTGTCTCACTCATGGCCTGACTCAGGAATGTCATTAGCTGCTGGAGAATTTACTGCATTTAATACATTTTTGACTTTTCATGGACAGTGCTATTAATTTTGAGCGAGTTTGGACAAGAGCAACTGCCAGCAATAAATCTTAATCTAAGTGCACACATACTTTATGGTCATTTGACAACAGCCCCAAGATTTGCTTGTATGAACATATTACAAATCTATTGCAAATGCAATTGCGTTGCAAACTGCAAGGTTTAGCTTTTTTATCTTCATTTTGGTAAATGATAGGACTATTAAGGTTTATTTACAGAATATAAATTTAGCAATAAACTAATAATATGAGAAACACTCCAATTATTACTTCCTACTCTTTCACTGTATGTAATGATCTTTTCGAGACTTGTAATTCTTTTAGTTTTTAATTGGTTGTCATTTATACGTATACATACTGTACATATACATAACCAATCCTGTCTTAAAATTCAGGTTTCAAAGGAGGAAATGCTAACTAAAAAGGAGCAAATTGCAGAAGCAGTGAGGATCACACAAACAATGTTGAACAAACACAGTGAAAAGTAAGTGCAAATTGTCATTTTGAGTATTTTTTTGTAATTTTTACCACACTCTTACACTTTCTGTTGTATTTCATCCAACAGAATGTCAGATGAGGAGAGAGCAGAGGCAGAGGAGCAGTTGAAAAAACTCAATGAAGCCTATAGTGAACTGTCCCAGCAATGTTCAGTTCATACAAGCTCTGCAGAAGAGGTTGGACACATGACATTTTCCTTTCCCTTGAGTCTAATAATTATGTGTTTAGAAACAGCGCCACCTTATGTTCAGCTGCATGACTAACCTCTTTCTCTTTCCAAATACAAAGTGTGTTCTCCCCCTCCACACTCTGGGTATGCTGTAAACATTCTTGCTTACTACACCATCACCAACATAATGGGCCATGCTTCCCAAAAATGACACATGTTTGAGCCAATTACTGTATATTTGTTTGAATCCTTGTAACATATGAGCCTTTTGCAAATTGCATGACAGCTTTTAATGTGTTGTCTGCCACAATTGTCTGCTGCTGCAATCCTGATCATTGTTTGTATTGCGGTGAGTAAAAAATTTATATAATTTTGCAAATATAAATACAGCTTCCGGATAGATTTTATACTTTTTAAATACATATTTTTTAAGTTTATTTCTTGTTTTGCAGGATTTTAAATCTGCCTGTAACGGATTATGGACCCAAACTCCAACTGACCCCACCTTCATAAATCAACAACCTAAAACGTCTGATAAGTTTCGGTCAGAGCTAAGTCAAGTAATGCACCAAGAACCAGTTACCGACCAAGATCCCAGTTCCCACATGTCCTCTGTGTCTTTCCCTGAAGTCGCAGCTGCTTTGGGTGAATCCATGTTTGAAGAAAACCCAATCATTAAGTTTATTGAGCTGAAAGACAACAGTGATGGATTACATGTGAGCTACACAGGGGATGTTCTTGGCTTAGAGCGGGCATTTTATTGTGGGCAGATCCCTGCATCTGTCTATATAAATGCAATCCAGCAGCAGAGGAACTGTCAGAGTTTGATGGATCTCAGAGCTGCTACAAACGAGCCTGTTCCTGACACAGAACCGACTGAGGTTAACAGTCTGATATTAAACTGCCTCAAAGGACATCAATTGTTGGTGCCAGGGAGGGGAATGTATCCTTTGAGGTCTGGAAGTCAAGGGAACGATTCACAAAGGGAAGATAGCCAACGACAGGACAATATCACTGAGTTGAAAGTGGATGCGTCTGTGCAGTGTGATTTGATGAGCTCAAGCAGCACTCTCATTGTTCTTGGAAATCAGTTAATAGGGCTTGTGCTGCCTCAGTCTGGGGAAACTGTATCCACTTCACTGCATGTTGAAAAAGAGGTAAACTCAACTAGGTTTAGTAGTGGATTGTTCAGTGATTATCAAAAAATAGCAGCTTTGTACATTCCCGAAACGTCAGAAGTAATAGACATTGGTGTAGCTGTTAAAAATAATTTAATTGACGATTTTGCAGCAGAGATTTTGAAAACAGTAGAAATTCCCAATCAGTTACCAGACATTGATAAACTAAACAAAGAGTATTCATCGTGGTTCACATATTTGAAACTCAAATCTGAAGGACGCTACGCTCCACAATATGTAAATTTTAAGGTCCCTTCCCCCGCAGAAGCCAAGCAGTTATTTGTGTCCTACCTAATGATGAACACGTATATTGACCCCAAATCAGGACAAAGGATTTTAATCTTGGATAAGCAGCTGACAAACATGCTTAAAGTTTTCCTTGAGAATACTTCAATGTATGAAAGCACCAGCCAAAATGACAAGCGTTATACAGTAGATATAGGCAATATTTCAGATGTGCCTTTAGAAATAAATGAGGAAGAATCAAGTGAGGAAGAAGGATGTTATTCCCATAATTTTGTGTCTTCAGCCAGTGGAAATATAAGCTTTAATATGAATAATGATGCACATTTGCATTCTCTATGGACACATTTGAATGACAGTGACGATAACATAGACATGGATAAAGCTGAGATGTTGGAAAAATGTACAAATCCAGAAAGGTTTGAGGAAGACTCTCCACATGATGAATATATAAAAGAAACTATTGATTTCCAAACCATTGAAACTAGGACCATAATATGCACAGTAAGCGGCTCTCCTGAAAAAATATTCAGCTCTGAATGTTCACTATCATATCTAGATTCTGATTTGTTCTCTAGCCAACTTGAAAATATAAGTGACACTTCATTTGAGTTTCCCTGCTCTGGTGAAAGTCACTATAGTAAAAGTGAACTTGAAGAAAGTATTTATTTTCTCAAAACACAAGATGAGGAAGAAGACATTTTGGATGAAGGCAGTAAAAGGGGTTGTGAACTACAGACAGACCAGGGGTTTCTGTCACAGTCAGTTTGTGGCATAGAAAATAAGAAAAGCACATTATCTATGACAAATACGCCCATATTACTGAATAATGAACAAGATGGTCTGAGCTCTGAATGTACACATAGAATTAGTAGAGCTGTATTGCCACAAGTTGAAAAGGTAGATGAACTATTTAGCATTCAACCCAAAGATGATTGTTACACTGAAGAAACCTCTAACCAATCTATCTTTATTGATGCTAATCCGAAGGACATTAGTGACATTTATAAAAGCCTGGATAAAGAACAGCCAAATAAAAAGAGGATTGATTTCATGATGCTTGATATTACATACAAAGAGGGGGATGGCAGCAGAGGGACAGAAAGTGTTGCACTGATTGAGCATGACACAAGAGAAAGTGAGATAGGGCTAAGTAAAAATCCATACACAGCCACTCCCAGAATTAGCAATCATGATTCTGCTTGTCCAATAATGATGTCACCGTCTACTGGAAATCATGTTGCCTCACAAAGTATGAACAAAATCAACCTAACATCTGCACAAGATGTAGACATGTTTGCAGAGGCCGCAGCACAATCTTCGCAGACACACTACGCAGATAAACAGTTAGATCAATCTAATATGTCGATCAATGAAAAAGACACTATTAGCCAGACTAAATATACTTCTTCAGTCACTCAGCTTAGCAACTCCAGAAGTGGCACTGTCTTTATGAACCAGGAAGAGCTGGATATGTCTTCACTAAACAACTATCTGCTGTTTGAAAAGCCCAGGGTAGAGAATGACATAAACCTATTTCAGTCAACTTTGAACAGTGAACTAATTAAAAAAAATAACTCATTACTTGGAGATGTTAAATATACAGTGCCACAGGATAACAATGACAAGAAATATACAGATGAAACCATACTACCCCAAAGTGTAGTACCTTTTTCAGAAGAAGATATTAGTATGGGAACTACATCTACATCCTTTGAAGATTGTTTGAATGAGACACAAATGAAACAGTTAAACTACATCACTTCTGATGTCATTGCAAACGCTAATATAAAAAACAAAGATAGTTCAACAGATAACCATATTCTGAATAGCACAAGTCTATGTGAAGGTCACGGTGATAAAACATATCCTATTGAAAAGCACAACTATGCAGAAAATGCTGAGATGAATACAGTGATGATCTCCCCAGAGAGGCAGGAAGAGGACATTTTAAAGTCACCAACAGATTCTTTGCCTGATCCTACGTCAAAAAGCCACAAAGGACCAAAAAGTATTATTCAAACACAGGGCGAAATCATCTCTAATACTGATCAATGTAAAGTTGAATCAGACTTTAATATTTTAAGTGTGCATCTTTCTCAGCCTCCCTGTTTAGCAAGCGGATCTATACAAAAGGACAGCTATTCTGATAGTGCTGTCACTATGTCAAATGCACATGACCTAATACAAATGGGTGTAAAAATTGCTGAATTGAAAGACACTGAACAGACAGACTTAACATCACAATATTTGGCAAAAGGAAAGTGTCCTGAAAGAGAATTGCCTCCATTGCCAACCTGCCACCAGCTCGACCCTGTCATAGATGCTCACAATTCAATTAGTTCAAACAACACAACTATGGAAAGCAGTCTGCCGGAAGAGATAAAAGCCAACAAAGACAGTGAACAGGCAGATGCACCAAATATCCAGCTACAATTACTGCAAGTCCTTAAGACCGTATCGTCCAGTCAAGACCTATCCGTGCTTCAAGAGGTCATGGATACTTTGAACAGTGCTCTTGGGGGTGACTCTCCACAGATCCCATGGCACAGACTGGACAGTATAAAGGAAGAAGAGGAGGCCGAAAGTGACCTTAGTCTGTCTGCTGCAGTGTCTAGGACAGTCTCTGATTTTGGCAAAATAGAAGAGGTCCAAAATAAGGTAGTTCACACATTATTTAGACAATTAATACATTTAAATTTGGATGTTGCTTATTATTTCTGTTTGTAGTTGTTTTCAATCCAGGACTACTTGGAGTATGTTGGGCGGTTGCAGGATCACACTGATGTTTTAGACGATATTAAGAAAGATCTTTGCAGTCAGACTACATTGGCCCAAAATATGGAGGAACTGCAGATACAAGTAGATGAATGTCAGGTTGGTTGGTTTCAGAAATTACTGTATATTTTAAACAAGTACATAAGTGATGATGACATTTATTGTCTCCAGGCTCTGAAAGCACAACTATCAGATTTGGCTGGAGTTTTAACTGAGGACATGAAGAAAGCCAAACAACTTTTAAACTCAGCTGCCAATGACATACCCAAACAAATCCACCAGGACTTGGCCTCAACATATCTGGTTCTAGAGCCAAGTTTTTCTGCTGTTTACAAAATGTGTGCAGAGAGAAGTCATTCACTAAATGATGCAATGAACACAGGAAAGGTACTGAGTATATAATTAGTTTACACTGGGAAAAGACAGAAAAATATAAACACTAAAATTGGTCATTGTGATTTTTAGGAACATTTGGAATCAACGTATCTCAAACACCTTAATAGTCTTCATGAACTTACCGAACTTTGTCAAAAAACTTCTGAAAGTGTATGTATGTTTTATATGTATATAATTTATTTTCTTCAAATCCTACTGAACAAATTAATTGAAATGTTTTTATTGCAGGACTCAGAGAACAGTCTCATGAAAGAAGGCAGACTGAAGTTAGAGGATGTCACGTTTGAAGTGCAGAGCTTTATTTCAGAAAACGCTCCGTTCTTGAGTCCAGCTCACAGCAGTTACCTCCTCAAACTTCTCAACTCCACTCAGAGAGCCTTCAGAGAGGAGACAGAGAGGCTCACTGAGAAAAGATCCTTAGACAATTTACTGGAACAAAAAGAGAAAGATGAACAGGCTAAGGTCTGCCTGTATGATAGCCCTATACGGCTTACTAACCAAATAACAAACCACACAGCCAAATACAGTGTATAAAAATACTTATTGCACTACTATACTGTTTGATATTTTCTGTGCTCAAGCATGGCTCATGGCTTTATTACTAAACTGGTTATAATCTTTAAGTACAGTGACTTTGTCACTGGTACAACAGACAATACCTACTGGCATCAAGTGACATTTTGCAAGCATGTTTACAGCATTCCAGTTTGTGAGCTTACACACTGCCTTTATTGTGCTTTGGAGTTTCAGAAGGTTCAAGTACTTTATTATCCTTAGGGTTTAAAAGCCATTACTTGTTGTTTTATTCACAGACAATAGCTGAAAAACAGAAGGAGTTTTCAGAGAAGTTGGAGGAACTGTGTGATAATCTCACTCTGACAGAGAACCGTCTGATTGGTCATCAGCAACAGGCCGGAAAAACAGAGTCTGTCAGTGAGCTGCAGCAGTACCAGCAGGAACACCAGGTGTGGAATAGATAGTAATGTATATTATTTTGATGAACTTAGGCAAGGCAAGGCAAGTCAAGTTTATCTGTATAGCACAATTCATACACAAGTTAATTCAAGGTGCTTTAACTTAAACATGCTAGAGTTGGGATTCTTTCGGTCTACATTTAATAACCATAGATTAACAGCAAGCTCTAAATTAACACTTACCTTCTCTGTATCTCATCTTAAGGCTCTGCAAAAGGATGCATTGACAGATGCTAGTGCTCTTACTGAGGTCATCACAAGTACAAAAAAGTTCCTGGAGGAAAATAGGAGCAAGATGACAGCAGATCAAATCACTCAAATCGAGAGCAAGTTGGAAGAAGCTAAAAGTAAATCAAAGCTCATCAACCAACAAGTTGAAGATTCACGGAAAGACTTAGAAAAAGTAGTGACATCAGCCATAAAACAGGAAAGTGAAAAGGTAAAAGTTCAAACTGTCTCTGTGTACTGTTTCAAATTTGTACAGACATGACCTCAGTTTTGATCACATGGGTTTTTCTATATGTATGTGAATAGGCAGCAGTTGTTGAGCGACTTGAAGAAAGTAAGAACAAGATTGAGGGTCTTCTTGACTGGATATCCAACATAGGAAATGAAAATGAGAACAGTCTGGATCAAACTGACCATATAAGCAAAGAGAATGGCAACCTGCCGAGCGAGACCACAGCCACAGAGCTGATGGATGACTCTGATGATGCCAATGGAAATGCCCCACAGAGCTCTGGACAAGATTATAGCAAAAAGAATGGGCATAGCAGCAGTGCATCTGTGGATTTGAATAAACAGTATGAAAAAGTCAAGGTCAGAATTCATTTTGTCACTTTCTGTTCTCGATATACTGTACTACAAGTGTTAACTTAACACTTTTATATTTTACAATGTTAAAATGTTATTTTCCCCTTTAGGCACATCATCAGACTATTCTCTCCCAGCAGCATGATCTCTCAATGGCCACTCAATCAGCTCAAGCTTTACTGGACAAACAAGCCAATGTATTATCCCCTGAGGAGAAGGAGAGACTGCAGAAGAACATCCAGGATCTAAAAGGACGCTATGAAGAGTCTTTGACACAGGCTGAGCAGCAGATGAAACAGCTTCAGTGCGTTCAAGAAGAAATCATGAAATTTCAACATGACTGTGAGGAGTTTAAGGGCTGGTTAGACCAGGCTGAAGATGAGATACAGAAGCTGGAGACTCCTGCAAGTTCACTCAATATTCTCACAGATAAACTCCAGTCACAAAAGGACTTCTCAGAAGATGTTATATCCCACAAAGGGGACCTGCGTTTCATCACCATGTCAGGACAGAAAGTCCTGGATGTGGCCAAAGCTTGTGAAGTGGCAGATGCTGCAAGTAAAAATACACAAATACAAGTGGACACATCAGGAACCTGCTCTTCTGTTAAAGACAAGCTTGACTCTGCAGCCACTCGTTACAAGACTCTCTATGCACAGGTATTTTATCTATGAAAGGAGGTGTAATAACTAGTAGTGGCCACTTGGGGGAAGCATATGGCTTGGAAAGAAAATATGAAAGTCATGTCATGAATTCCTTTGTTTTTTTGTGTTTTAGTGCAATCAGCTTGGCAACCACCTGAAAGATGTGATTGATAAATACAAGAAGTACGATGACACCAGTGCAGGCCTTCTCAAGTGGCTCAACAGCTCTGAGGATGAAGCTAGGAAACAGCAATCAGAGCCTATTGCAGCGGACCCACAAACACTGCAGAAACAACTGGAGGACACTAAGGCAAGAAATGTAACCTTGAAATATATGGTAAAGTTAGGAAATGAGTTAGATGGCAGTTGTAATGTTAAAATCTATAATAATAAGAAACATGATTTCAGTGACTGGGTTAGGTGAATACAACACCAAATATAGTGCTTCCACTATGAGAGTTATTTTTAGGTCTGTATTGAAATTCAGAGCCACATGGGAACACTTATTACTGTTATTTCTAGCAGGCACAGTCCAACAAGAGGATAAGAGACTAGGCAGACAGAACTTTTGGCTGCCTTTTCCTCCTATGTTAAATAACATTCCTCTGCTGAGACGTAGTGACAAGTGCTGATATTCATAGATAACACTGTAACTGAGACAACAACAAGAAACACAGCCATAGGATTTAGATACAATTTATTTCTGGAAACTTAAATTTCTTAAATGTCTTAATGCCTCTTTTCCCCCTGTCAACCAGTGTCAACAAAACATGTGTCACCTTTGTTTACATCTGATACCAATATATTTTAATTAACATTTTACTGGTCTTTTTCTTGCTGAATTTACAATTTACCAGGTTTTGCAGAGTCAGATGACAGGACATCAAACTGCTGTTGACACTTTACGCAAAAGTGCAGAGTTGTTGATAGCCTCTGAAGGAGATCTGCTGAACAACTCAGATGAGATTCAGGAGACAGTAGGTAAGTTTGATGTCATATAATGCACTATGGCCATAATTTCTATATATTTACTACTACTGTTGCTGATTTTACACTTAACATTGCATATAGAAATAAAATCATTTTGATTTACTTGATTTTTTATTTGACACATACAGATGACATTGTGGAGCGTTATGACAACCTGTCTAAGTCTGTGAGTGACCGAAATGAGAAGCTCCAGATCACTTTGACGCGCTCCTTGAGTGTGCAGGACGGCCTGGACGAGATGTTGGGATGGATGGAGAGAGTGGAGGCCAGTGTCAAAGAGAACAGACAAGTACCATTGGACTCCAGCTCCATTGCAGAGGCACTCAGCAAAGAAGCTGTAAGTCACTGTAAAACATTTGTTGATTGCTTATTTGTTTTTATAATATTCATATTATTCATCTTATTTCTTTAGGCTTTAGAACAGGAGATTTCAAGCCGCCAGAGCAGCATCTCAGCCATAAAAGCCAAAGTGAAGAAGTTTGCTGAGACAGCTGACCCCTCTGCTGCTGCTCTGCTGCAGTCTAATATGGATGCCCTCTCCCAGCGTTTATCAAATGCCTGTGATCAACATAAACAGAAAGTGTCCACACTGGAGCAACTCAAGAAGAAAGTAGAGGATTTTGAGAAGGTGGCAGATAAAGTCCAGCAGTTTGTGGTGAAGCGTTCACAGGAGCTACATGAGACCGATGGCCCTGGCAAAACATTCAGTGAGCTGTCAGGTTTAATGCAGGTAACATAGCCAAAGCTCCTATATACATACAGGATTTGGCTGCCATTCATTTCTCATTTCTCATCGCTACATTTAACAAATGATAAAACTATTTTTTTGGCTTGATTCAGAATACTAAAGCAGAAGTAGCTGAACATGCCAGTGATCTGGAGAAACTACAGAGTCTGTCCAAAGAGCTGTGTGAACTAAGTGCTGATGGAAACAGAGCCCAGATTCAGAACAAGATAGATAATCTTACAAACACTTTCAACACTTTCAAAGACACTGTCAAAGAAAAGTAAGAACTTTGTCTTTGTCTCTCATCTGTTATTATTGTTATGGATTAATTTTGATAATTTCATAAGCATGAAGTCATCGTTTTCTTTCTGCTTTCAGGGAAGAGGAAGTATCATCCTGTCAAGATCAGTTGGGAGAATTCAGAGCTAAAGTTAGTGCTCTCACCTCCTGGTTAGAAGAGACCAAAGAAAAGGTACCTGCTGTGGAGCAAAGTCGCAGTGAGAAGAGTTTGGAGAAGGATCTGCTCATAGTCAATGTGAGTACAATAAATTAATTTATGACTGTGTGTATGTATAAAGGATGAGCTTGGCCATGTCATACAATGGATTTAAGTGCACTTAAAGAACTGCAACACTATCTTACTGATCCCCCTACTTTTCCAGCATGCTTTTACTATACTATACTACTATACATACTAACTAATTAAAGACAACTGTGTTTAGAGAGGCCTGGGAGTAGCAAACTTTGTTGATGTAAACTGAGGCAGCGTTCACCTTTTATTTTATTTTTATATTTTTTAAGAAGATCAATGGAACATTTAAGCTAATTTGATTTGTATTTTCCACAGGAATTGTTGGATGTATGGACATATAAAGGCTCTTTTGTTCAAGACATGAATAATAAAGGTTCAGAACTGTGCAGTCTCATCAATTTTCTTACTTCACCGGCCAAGACAAAGACGGCCAACAAATCAGGTAAGTCAACACAGCCTACTGTAGTATTTACTAATAACAATGAGTGGGAAGCATGGTGTTTGGCAATGTTTTTTTCTTGTTAACTGTTGTGGGTAGTCTGTATGTCCATTTATACAAGCCTTGTGTTTCTGCATCAGCTCTTACTAACGGTGGTGGTCCGGTGAGCCATTCCTACCTGTCCAATAAAGGTAACTGAATGTCAGATTTTATTGCTTCTTCCTTTGTAAAATGGTGAAGCATGTTGTCTAATTGCACTGGTTTCCAAAACACAGCAATAAATACAAGCAGCTAAATGGTTGATGAAAACCCGGCCAGTGAGCTGTAGGTTTGTGCAGTTTGTGTTGCAAGTGTTTATTGTTTTTGTATTATATATAACACATTCACACATGCAGTAAATTGGTATTACTGGCACGTAATTTAAGTCTGTTAATTGTGCTAAATTAAATTGAGCAATTTAAATGTTTAAACAAATATACTGTGAAATGCTTCACTTGTATTTTTTTTCTTAGATCTCATGGTAATTCAACAGAAGATGTCTTTTGTCAATGAGGAATACTCAAGTCTTGGGGACACACTCAAAAGTCGGGCAGCTGAGCTAAATAGTTTGGTGCAAGAAGTAAAAGAGGCTCAGAAGGAAACAGCAGACATGATGAACTGGCTCAAAGACATGAAGAACACTGCAGATTCTTGGAGTGGGGCAGCCACAGAGAAAGACTCAGTCAAAACACAACTGGAATTGCAAAAGGCAAAATATATATATTGTCGCCTTATTACAATGTTTTTGTAAGTTGTCATTTATACCTGTGATATTTATGTTTACTTTGTTATCTCAGACATTTGAAGACAACATGAAGCAAAAAAGAGAAGAGCTCCAGAAGCTGAGAGGGAAGCTTCTCCACTTGATACAGACACATCCAAACTCCCCTGAGGCAACCAAGTGGAAGCAAATGCTGGCTGAAATAGGTATGCATATAAACATCAAAGATCAATATAGTAAACAATGCTGAAATCTGTTTTTTGTTGCAGATTCAGCTTGGGCAGACATTAGTGACTCTGTGGAGGAGAGGAAACAACATCTAGAGCAGTCCAACAAAAATCTGGACATCTTCAAAACGACTGAGCAGCAACTGTGTCAGTGGCTGTCAGAGAAAGAGCTGCTGATGAGTGTACTCGGACCTCTTTCAATTGATCCAAATATGCTCAAAATGCAAAAGCAACAGGTTCAGGTAAATGTAGTGTTTTATTTTTTATTTCATTATTAGTTAAATTAATAAACGGTCTTTCTTTTTTTTAGATTATCCAGAATGAATTCAAGAGTCGGACGCCGCAGTATGAGCAGCTTGAGAACGCTGCATCTTCCATACTGAGCTCCAGTCAGGATCCTACAAATGGGAAACTGGTGAAAGAGCAGCTCACAAGTGTCACCCAGAAGTGGCAGGGTCTGACTGGGCAACTCGATGCTCGAGACGGCCTGATCGACCAGGCAATGGTTAAGACAGGGCAGTTTCAGGAGTTACTTAACAGTGTAAGTAACACCACAACACAACTGGAAAACCAGCTCACCAACCATCACAGTCAGAGCACACAACTAGATGCAGTAAAGAAGCAGCTGGAAGATGTGCAGCAAATATCGGCTCAGCTTAGAGAGGAGAAGAGGAAACTGAAGGAGGCTGAGGCAGTCAGCTCTGAACTCAAAACAATGGTCACTGAGGACTATCTGAAAGCAGATTTAACAAGGCAACTGGAGAGTGTTAGCAAGCCCTTCAAACAACTGGAAGAAAAAGCAGGTTAGTGGTTTGATTGGGTTGTAGATTTCTACTTCACACAAACAGCTATCATCCCTATTACTTTGTCTAACATACTTTAAAACATGCAAATGTTATTGTTGTATACATACAGTATCTTTATAGTTTTCATGACTGACTGTTGTTTTTTTTGTTTGTTCTTTAGCCAAACGTATTGATGAGTTGAGCTCAACATTTGCCAGTTCGCAGCAGTTCCACCAGACCTCCAAAGACTTCCAGTCATGGCTCAGTGAGAAACTCCAGGAGCAGTCTAAGCCCCAGCCCGTCTCGGCCAAAGTGGATGAACTGCAACAAAGTCTGGAGGATCATAACAAGATGCTAAAATCTCTTAAGGAACAAGAAAATGCTTACAATACTATAGTTGGAGAAGGAGAGAGACTGCTTCAAAGTATTGATGGCGCAGAAAAACTGGCCCTCCAAGGTCAGCTGACTACACTGTCTACAAACTGGGAAGATGTCAAGAAGAGCAATGCTGAACTGGGTGATAAACTCCAGACAGCATTACAGAAATCTATGAAGTTTAATGAACATGCAGAGAAGCTAAGCTCATGGATACAAGAGAGTGAAAACAGTGAAGCCAGAGTCAAACTTACTGTTGATCCTGTCGAGGTCGAGAGCTCCATTTCTCAAGTTAAAGCTTTGCAAAAAGACGTTGACAAACATCGATCCCTGGTAGAACAGCTGAACGCGGCTGCTGAGGGCTTGCTGGAAGTGGCCAATACAGACAGTGAGACTATCAAAGTAGAAAAGGCCAGCCTAGGCAAAAAGGTGGACAGTGTCATGGAGGCGCTACAGAACAAAAGAGATTCACTGGAGCTCATCTCACACAAAGTTAAAGAGTTTAATGATGGTTATAAAGAGGCCAGAGTGCATCTCGAAGGAGCGCATAAGCAGATAGAGGCATACAAATCACAGGGGGTACAAGGACACAGCAATAAAAATCTAGCTAACATGAAAGCCCAACACAAGAGCCTGGATGGGGCGCAAAACCAAATCGAACACATCAAGTCACTGGCCAAGGAGCTTGTAGTAGCAGTCCCAGATGCAGATGGGGTGACCGACCTCTTGCTCCAAAGCGACGGCCTCGAAAAGGAATACTGCACTATCAACAAGAAACTGGAGGAGACATGCCAAGTCCTGGAGGGAAAACTGCAGGGAATTGGACAGTTTCAGAACAACATCCGTGAAATGTTTGCACGGTTCACCGATCTGGATGACGAGTTAGACAACATGGCTCCAGTGGATCTCGACTTGACTATACTAAAAGAACAACAAAGCAACATCAGTGGTTTTATAACTAAACTTGAAGAACTAATGTCAAACACTGCTGATGCTGGGGAGAACTGCAAAAAGATGCTTGAGACTGAGGACTCTCCTGATCTGATTGGCCTAAAGAGAGATTTGGATGCTCTAAGTAAACAATGTGGTAAACTACTGGACAGAGCTAAGAGCAGAGAGGGGCAAGTGCAAAGTACCCTTCAGAATGTAGAACAGCTGTATGGAAAACTTCAACAAGTGGAAGACAAACTTGACAAGGCTGTTGTCAAAGAAGCATCTCAGGAAGCGGTCGGCATGGAAACGGATGTTATCAACCAGCAACTAGAGGTTTTTAAGGTAAGGTTCATTAAAATATGTTTTACTGAAATTTAACGTGGGATAGAAAAATGTATATTTACCATATCTATCATAATTAGTCTTGACTTAAAAACAAAAAAACCAAACATTTGTGTTTGTTTGACTCTCTAAGATGTTTTCACTTGCTTCAAAGGTAAACGTGTTGCATACTATTCTACCAGATTGAATGCTAGTTTGCATACTGGGTCTGGCCTATTTGCCTTGCACATTAGTAATGAGGCCATTGTAGTTTTTAACTCACTCATACTTTATATTGAATTACAATTATATCAGTAAGTTACATATTTAGAATTAGTTTTAGTTGTTATTTTGTATGCATGTCATTATAAATGTCAAATCATAAAACTTAGCAAAGAGAGAATAGCATATTAATCCAACTCTTAAAAGGAGGAGCTGTGCACAGTAGGTAGTTTGTATCGTTCAGGATAGATTGACAGATTAGTAGTGAGCTCTTCAGTATCCACTTTACCCGATACAGTGAATCCTCAGGGGAGTACTGCCGCAGGGCATGTGGTGTGAACAAAGGAGCTATGGGCCAGACCCACTGGTGGTGCGGGATAGGGCCGTCACAGCCAGGTGGTGACCAGCAGGGTGTCACTTGATTCAATGGGTTCAGTAATGAAGTCCAGCCGACACAGACATCAACATTAACCAAGTCTCTTTTTCTAATGGACTTTTAAACGACTACCATCTTCTGTGTTTAGAGCGGTTCAGTGTTAATTTGACCTAAATGTGTTATTTCAGTCTCTCATCAATGTATGTTAATTTTCAGCTTTGATTAATTACTTTATACATTGCATTCATATTATAATTGTGCCATATTGTTTAATGTCAAATTCTTATTCATCTGCTGCCATAGTGTTTTGATGTATCTTTGTGTATAAACTTTGAAGATTTAACTGTGTGCTATATAATTTGCAAAATTACTGTCAGAAGTAAAATATTCTAAATTCCTGTGTAGTTTTTTAAAGCAGATTAACCTAGATAGGACCACTTCATTATATATTTTATACTGCATTATGATACAATAGCCTAAAACAGATGTGGACAGGGCACAGATCCTGCCCAATACTAGGTCAAAGGATTTTATTTTCAATTAAGGGGGTGCAGATCACGGGAGAGTGGCATGGATTAAAATGTGGGGGTG
Organism: Hypseleotris bucephala; assembly: GCA_036025885.1. Taxonomy (NCBI): domain Eukaryota; kingdom Metazoa; phylum Chordata; class Actinopteri; order Gobiiformes; family Eleotridae; genus Hypseleotris; species Hypseleotris bucephala. Next base: position 5,854 of record JAVQKG010364084.1, on the reverse strand, counting down.
TCTTTATTTTGTGCAGTTTGTTGTGCAGTTCTTTGGAGTGCAAGTATAAAAGAAATGATTGATTCAGATTGTTGCTAAGCAACACTGTCATTGTGTCTATACCCCCACTTTCTCTTGTCGCCAGTTTTGGTTGAGAGGGCATGTCGTCCCAGCTGCCCCAGGACCCCTCCGCCCAGACCTTTGTGTTCACACTACAAAATAGATCAGTGTTTAGCAGCGTTCCACAAGAGACAGAAAATATAACTTAGTTTATTAAGTTTACTTTAAAGTTTTTAAGTTAAAATGTTTAACAATTGTTCATTCTTTGGCTTCTTTTACAAGAATAGTGAACTTTACTGGCAGCCTGTAAAACAAAATAAACAAAGACAGCACACTCCTTGAGCCATTTCCATTTTAGGTGAAGTTTTTAAATACACATGTCTGACTTCAAATGGTTACTCTTGTATTTGTGAGGACTGTAGAAAGAGAAGGAAGTGTTATGTATAGATAATTTAAATACAATATATGTTTGCTTGACCCACAGGGCAGCCCTTGTGACTCAGCTCTGTGGGGGGTTAGTGTGGACGTCTTCTGTTGCTTGAGACATTACCTCAGTGTGTTTTACCCTTTCACAAGAATCCATACCCATTGAATCATACTCAATTCACAATGTAGCTGATGGTAGGCAAAATGTGTCATTGAGGTCACTTGGCTGCTGACTCACTGCTACAGTATCATACTATGAGTAAAACTCATCAGATTACCACTAAGCTTATTGTTTTACTCCATACTCCATCTAAACTTTCAAATAGTGGTCTATATTTGTACCAGAGTATATTTAGATCTTTGTCAGCTTGCTCAAGTCAGGTGCAGTGACTATGTGGTGTGCCTCCAACAATGTGTGGACACAATCCAGCAAACAAAAATAAATTCCTTTCATGATCTCTTCTATCCGTCTTTCCTTTCCTATCTTGGTGCGTGGACATAAAAAGCCCCCTTCATGCACTTGGCAGAGCCACTGGTGTTAAATTACCTGGGACCTGTGCCTCCCTCAGCATTCCACAGTAATTAACAATATCTGCAGGCTCCCCAGCACCCGTCCATACCAACAGGACAGAGGGCAAAGAGGAGAAAAGAAATATGTGTATCTATTTCAGAAAAGTGTGATGTCATGAAAGTAGGAGGGCTACCTACAAGTTTTTTTTTTTTTGTAGAAAAAAAAAGTGTCTTGCTTCACTACCGTTCCTTTAGTCACTGCTATAGAAAAAAGTGATTATGTCAGGACTCGGGATGAATTATGCTTAGAAAAAGTGAAGTCATACAGCCCATGGAGACACAAGGGGAATTAGAGAAAAAAAAAGGGTCATGTGTCCACCAATCAACATGTGCCGGAGCAGCTCTGAGCACAAATGGAGTTGTGGCAGATGTTGTCTGAATAATGAGCGGGGGCGGGGCATAAAGCTACTGCCAGGAGGGTGTCTGTCTGTCAGTGCACAGGGAGCGATGGGAGAGAGAGAGCAGGGTTTTTTTTTTGTTTATTCACGAGTAGCAGCTCTGATCAGAACTAGACTTTTTTTTCAAAGCCTGCTGGATTTGTACATGGATGTATTTTTGGCACTGAAGATCACTTACTCTTTGTGGATTCTACAAGAATTTCAGGGACTTGAAAGCACTTTCGATAAGAGGAATAAGTTCGGCAACTCAACAACAATAATCTAAAGGAATTGAAATGAATAGGTGGCCGTTGTACAGGAATTATTTTCTGATTATTTTTACTGTGAAGCTGCTGTGAGGTCTTAAAGTAATAGGCTATTTTTGTAATTGTTTGTATTTTTTAATTTCTTTTACATGTGTAAATATGTTTTAGATAAAAATACATTCCGGTGTAAATTTAGTTTGTATTTCTACTTTTGATATTTATTTTTTTATTTTAAGATAATTTACCACTGCACTAGTTTTAGTGAAGCGTATTTTCACAATTATCGCATGTGCACTACAACAACAACTACCTCAGAAGATTTTACTAGATACTTCGTGATTTCTCATAGATAGTAGTGAATTGTTTAGGCATGGGGAAGCCTCTAAGCAGACCAGACTGCCTGAGACAAAACCCTTCCTGTATGGGGAAGGGGGAGGAGGAGGACCTGAACATTGATGACTGCTATGTGCCCCAGAGGTCCATCTATGACACTGTGCGACTGAATGAACAGATAGACTCCAGCTCCAAAGGCAGCCTTGCTTCTCGACACTTCACCGGCACTTTACCCTACACTCAGCGGACACTAGACTTCAGCAGCCTGTGTGGAAATGGAGTTATGTCTGCTTCCAGTTCATTTGAGCTCCGGACACAAAAAGCCGCCATGGATGAGCGTGCTGTATTCGATGGACTTAGGCTCAATGGTAACATAATAAGAGCCACAGATACAGTGTTACCCAAGTCACGTCTTCATGAAGGAGAGAAGAAGGACGCTCCTCATTACCGGAGGTCATGGCGGGCGTTTGCTCCAACACACTTGGGACAGTACGTGAGCCGCAGTGGGACGCTCTGCTCTGGGAGTGTGGACAGGCCTGGACTTATCAATGGAAGGAGAGGACAGAGTATGACCAGCTCTCTCACATCTGAAGAGGACTCAGGTCTTTATAGTCCTACTGTAGACAGAGACAGACATGCTCAAAGGCCCCACAAAAGAGTGGGTCCAGGGACAAGGAGCCTGTCTTCATCAGAAGCCATGCATATGTCCGCAGAGCTCAAACCAGGCCGATCGCTGAGCTCAGGACAGGAGGACTTCCTCTACTCACCTGCAAGGGACAGTGTGTCTCTATATACATGTAACAGTTTGGTCCAGGACAGGAAACAAGCTAAATCTGGTTTTGTTGATGTAAAATGGAGGAACAGATATTCGACAGGTTCAGCCTCAAGAGTTCAAAATGAAAGTTTAAGTTGGCGTTCAAAGAAAGACTATGAAGAAGAGTCCACTGCAGAGTTGCTAGAGGATGTGCCCTCGGCAGAGGACTGTGAGTTAGTTAGTGTGGTTGTCACTCAGCCCGAGTATGGAAACTCTGTAACATTACCCATGGAGACCCGCCAGTGGACAAAAACATGTCACACACAAGTGGCAGCATCCAAGTACAGCCTGGAGGAGCTGGAGGAGTTCCTGCAGTCAGTGGAGGCCTGTCTACCTAAATGTTTAGAGGAACTTCAACAAGCAGGAGAGCATGAGATAGAGTTTTTCCTGAATGCCATTGCTGCATGTTCGGATATAGAACTCACAGGTTCTCCCTGTCCACAGGTGCACATTATAACCACTCTTTTCGGGTTTGAGATTTATTTATCATTGGATTAGATTCTTTTTGACTGCTGTGTTTTCTTTTCAAATCAGATTACATAAGTGAATTCGTTTTTACCAAAAGTCCTACCTGGAAATTGTCTTTGTAATCTAAAGCAGTTTCCAAACATCCAGACACAGTCACAGTTTAATCTTTATTTAGATTATACAGCTTTGTTTGATGATTACTTTCCTTTTCTTCTTCCTGTTCGGCTTAAGGCTTTCCAAAAGGAAGACATTGATCCATTGCAAGCACAGCTTCAAAACATCAACTCTCTTGGCCAGAGTCTGCTTCAGAATGCTGCTAAAGACACCTGCACTACGAAGCTAGAGGGAGACTTGGAGGAGGTCAACACCAAGTGGAATACCCTTAATAAAAAGGTTTGCTGCTCTCTGGCCTTACTATTGACCACATACTGTAGGATGCTCTTTGTTGCATTATAACTGGGCAGTTTGATTTAAAGTTAAAACAGTTGACATATACTGCATACTGTATTTATCATGTGATTTGCAGATTGTTGAGCGCTCTGCCCTTCTCCACGAAGCCCTATTGCATTGTGGAAGGTTTCAGGATGCTCTGGAGTCACTTCTCAGTTGGCTCACTGACACAGAGGAACTGGTGGCCAATCAGAAACCCCCCTCTGCTGAGTTCAAAGTGGTCAAAGCACAAATACAAGAGCAGAAAGTAAGTCTCTGCACTGTCACATTTAAATTACACACAGACCACCTCAGCCATAAACGTTTATGACCTGTTAATCAACTATTCATCTTACCACGCTGACATGTATTGTGTATATGGTATTGTGAGGAACACAAAGCAATTAATTTGATGGAAAATTAAGTTGGATCTGTTAGATTTATAGTTTTTTTTACCAGAAAAGAAGTAAGACCATATAAAGGCGCCCCATAAGTCTTGTCTTTGTGTGGCTGTGACAGCTCTTACAGAGACTGCTGGACGACCGTAAACCCACAGTGGAGCTCATAAAGAAGGAGGGAGAGAAGCTCGCTGAACAGGCAGAGGCTGTGGATCGGGAAAAGGTCACAAAAGAGATTGAGGGCTTGGGGCAAAGATGGGATACTCTGCTCAAAAAGGCAGAAAACAGGTTTGTATTTTGATATGCAAGATACCATATAACCAACATGATTCTGAGTGATCCAGAATCACTGTGTTGTGCGATTATATAGATATACATTATATTTAGTCCACCATGCCTTTGTTATTTTTAAACAGTTTATGATGTATATCATAATGAGGATACATATATTATTTATTTTTTTCCTATATTTATATGTTGACATGTAGGCATAAACAGCTGGAGAGCATCCTGGGGGTCACTCAGCAGTTTCATGAGACTCTGGAGCCTTTGAGTGAGTGGCTGAGCTCCACAGAAAAACTTCTCACTAACTCTGAACCCATCGGCACGGAGACGTCCAAACTGGAGAAGCAGATTTCTCAGCATAAGGTAACGGCCACTATCATTTTCACCATCAACTGTTAAGTTTTCATTTACTTTTTCATTTACTTGTGCCTATGTTATTTTACACATACTTTTAATTTATGTGTTTTTGTTCATGCCCTTTTTTTTTAATTCACCTTTGTGTTTCACATTTCTTTGGTTTTGCCCATTCACTGGTCAGGCCTTAGAGGAGGAGATCATGAAGCACAGTAAAGACCTGTTTCAGGCTGTCAGTCTGGGTCAGATGTTAAAATCTGTCAGCTCAATGGATGATAAGGAGTTTGTCCAGTCCAAACTGGACCAGACCCAGGCCGGTTACATAGAGCTCCAGGAGCGCTGCAGGAGGAGAGCTGAGCTGCTGCAGCAGGCTCAGTCCAACGCTCAGCTGTTTGGAGAGGACCAGGTGGCCCTTATGAACTGGCTCAGTGAGGTGCACATGCAGCTCACTCAAGTGTCTGTGGACGACTACAAAATAAAAGTCCTTGAAAAGCAGCTTGCAGATCAACGGGTACATACTCCTCACACAGGCCAAGCTTTGTTATGCATATTTTCAGTCAATTCATTATTTGTTATTTTATCATTTATCCTTTATTTAGTTAAAGTAAATTGTAAATACATTTAGCTAAAATGTTTATTGAGATCAAACTGTGCACTTTTTTCTAGGCATTACAAAGTGACATTGGGCTGAGGAAGAAGAATGTGGACCAAGCTATTTCTAATGGGATGGAACTACTGAAGCAAACAACAGGCATGTCTTTTTGGCTTTTTAAAAGGGTCATATTGTTGGCTCTGTAATATTAGTCACAAGACTTGGCTACAATTTGGGGAGTACCTAATAAATACTGGAAAGGGACAAACTGTGGTTTATAATAATTAAGTGTCTGTTTTGTCACATAATTTATGTCTTAAGTTCACTTACAGTTGTTTTTTTTTCAGAATGGGACTTTTTTTTAACATAAAAGTAATTTTCTACCAGTTATTATATCGGCGGAACGCAATGCGTTCGGCGATATTATGGTTTCATGTCCGTCCGCGTCCGCGTCCGCGTCCGCGTCCGCAGATTGGCCGTGTGACCGCGATAACTCAAAAACG
>JAVQKG010364031.1:0-15258 GCA_036025885.1 Hypseleotris bucephala | reverse complement strand
GATCCGGCATTTCGTTTTTGAGTTATCGCGGTCACACGGCCAATCTGCGGACGCGGACGCGGACGGACATGAAACCATAATATCGCCGAACGCATTGCGTTCCGCCGATATAATGATATGCATTTGGCCCAGCAGTATTTCTTATTATTATAATTACTACCAGTAAATCTATACCCATCCAACAATCCCATATCATAAAGCTTAAATTCATTTATGTATCTGCAGTACCAGTTTTGCCCTGAGATAGTGGTGTCGCTATAAGCCAACCAGTGCAGTCATCCGTGCTCCTGATTGGGCCTTTTAGCTCTATTTCTCTTAAGCAGGTTTAGCGCAAGGCAACAGCTGGCATAAGTTTATGGATGGAAGCCGTTGGTGAGAAGGGAGCCGGGACATGGGAGGGGGGGCAATTTTTCCCTCCTATTCCGGCCTTTTTTCCAGATAATCCCAACACCCTGACCCTTGATCGAGGCCCGGAGGCGCAGCAGTGGCCCATGGCATGGATAGAGCTGGAGAAATGACATGCTAGCTGGATAAACAGGCTAAAGCTAACAAAACTGCCTGGCCCAAATGTGACAGTAAATATTTTGGTGTTTGGTGGAGAAGTGTTACCTCAAAAAACTCATCCATCTCCAAATTGTCGCCACATCTTCTAAATTTAAACTGGTTTACGTGCCATTACACTGTACAAATATAGCAGCACAGTGAGGTCGGTTGCTGGAAATTTAATGACACCATTGGCTAAAGCAAAATGAATGGTAATCAGTGTGTAGTGTAGCTTCACAAATATTCATTTTTTTCCCATTATAGTAGTCACAAAAAGTTAGGGATACTTGACTTTTGGGTAAAATGTATGGGAAACATCAAAACATATTGTAAGTGATATGAGCGATGTGAGGCTTGATCTTCAGCCAATTGATGGTAATGTATAGTATAAGATATTATGCATTTTAGGAGAATTATGTCACTCAGAAGTCCAAAGTAAACTTTGTACAGTTTTATGATGAAGAAAAAGTATCCAAGAATTTAAAAGCAGTTGTGGTAACATTAACAATAAGCTTTTTAAAAATTCTGGGGTCCATGGAAACTGCAGGTGTTATTATTAGAAAAACAAAGAAACAAAAACATGTATTCACACCATTGTTAACAATAGCAGCTTAAACTTAATATGTAGAATTGCTCTAATAGGAATTGTGTATGAAAAAAGACAGGACAGTGAAGTGACAGGAACTCAATAAAAAATAAGTGTTCAAAGCGTCAACATTGGGGTGAATTAGGCTCTACATTTAGACACAGATAATGTGGTAGGATAGATTCAAAATAATTACAGAAAATTGTACTTTCGAAACGCAAGTAGTGGTGTACCAAAAATAATCTGACAGATGTGGTTGGAAATTTGTGCATTCTCATCTTGCTTTATATTAACCCCTTTTTTTTCGTTTACATTTTTGTTTTTGGCCATTTTCCGCTTTATTGGATAGGACAATAGGCAGACAGGAAATCAGGGAGAAGAGTGGGGAGTGACATTCAGCCAACTGTCGTGAGCCGGATTCGAACTCGCAACGCCTGGACGAGCACTGTAGTCTCTGTATATGGGCCGCACGCTCCTCTATGCTAAACCGGAGCCCATATATTAGGAATTTTTATCTCCCCACCACAGTAGCCCTACTTATTAAAGGTGATCAGCGAAAATTAAAGGTTAAAGCCCCCTTAGTATCCATTCATTACTCATGTCGTTTTTTCTAATAAATCAAGTCACTTAATACAAAATGTCAAGTTGATTGTTTGAAGTCATCTTACTGAGTGGTTCAAGTTCATAAATCAGGTTGACACATTTGGTATTTCAAGTTGACACAAGGTTAGCCAAGTGGATCTGGATCTGGGATTTCCACTCTAAATGCTACATAATATTTTCAAAGTTTTACACTAACATCTACGCATAGGAATGTTTCAACTTGGCAAAAACTGCAGACTGAAACGTGAGAGACAGTATATGGCGCATAAATCTATATAGAGCTTGGAGTATTGAGTGTCTTCTGGCTTCATGACTCAGACTAATTAGTGGCGTTAGCTTCTTAAAGACCCAAGAAAAACAATGTGAAAAATGGAAAGCTACTTCTCGACTGTACCATAACTGTCTCTTAAAAACTTTACATTTTATTTTCTTTGCAAAACTAGCCCAAAAGTGGAAAGGGGGAAGCGTTGGTTTAGGTCATAGTAGATTATTTACTGTACAGTTCCGTCTAGGCTTTGGAAACTTAAATGTTTAAAGTTTGAGCCGATCCCAGAAACTATGGACTATAAGTGGGAAACATCTTGGGAAATTGCCAGTTAGTCGTAGGGCTGACTCAGAGACATTATGACAACTGATAAGAATTGAAGCTACATCATAGAACGCAATTTCAAAAAAATGTCAAGACACAAAGGAAAATCGGTAGGACTTTACTTTACAGCACAGTAATAATGTGGCAATAGTGTGATAATAAACAAATAATAAACATGAACCATTGTTGTAATTATAGTAGAAATTTCTAGTAATTTCTGATTCATTTTTAACACTAACCTCATGTCCCAACCCTAACCTGTCTTGTTACCTACTAGATTCTTTGCATGAAATTACAAGGATACCTTCATAAAAATGACTTGATAATAAACCATAATTACTATATCATGACTTGTTTATTTCCACATTATTAGTGTATAATTACCAATTGCTGTAAAGTCAAACTATATATATTTTTTTTACTTTGCAAAACTAGTCCGAAAGTGGAACAAAGTTGGGGTTTGGTTATACTTCCTAGTGGGTCATTTGCAGTGCAGTCTTGGCTTTGGAAATGTTTACTTCAAGAATCAGCACCACAGTAATAAAATAAATATGAACTTACTAATAACTACACAAGCTCTACATTTCAGACTGCTGTTTATGTTCTGGTCTCTTAAAACAACATGTCCCGTTTCCCAAGAAGGACTTTCTCCAGTTGCACTATTTTTTCTTGTATCAATAATAAAACAGCGCAATCCGACAAATGGAATGATTCTTTCAAGGCCATTTTTCCGACTGTATTTTTAGCCTGCTTTTAGTCACATATGTGTTTACTCCAGTGGTTCTTAGACTTTCCAAGTACCATTTTTAACAGCCAAAAGTAAGATGTAATTGGGACTAGATCTTTACCAAGTCTAAATAAGGTGTAAACGATTACTTGAGCCAGGTTTAAACCAAGACCAAGCAGTGATGCACTCCTCAATTTCAATCCCAAACCCTAAACAGTATTAAACTAAACAAAGATGCTCTGATTGGCTTAAAGGTGTAGTCCATAAATCTCCTAAAATAAAAATAGGCCAAAAAATGACTATTTGACTACTGCTGTGCTCTATATTGTAAAATAGTAGAGGCCATGTGAAGCACTAAAGAAAAACTTGACTGCTATTGGCCAAAGTGATAACCCACAAAGACTTCTAAATCTTATGTTGCTGTAGAGGTCAAGTGAGGGACTAATTTAAAATCATAATTATGACTTAGAACTAGAGTTACTTTTACATAGAACATGTTCAAATAAAGCGTTTTTTCAAGCATTGTATAGGAAAGTTACAGACTACACATTTAAAGGCTTTGGAGTACTATATCAAAGTCATGCGTACCACCCTTTGATACCCGCCCCACAACCTATGAACCACTTAAACCTCAAAAGACAATGCATGTTCTGCCCTCCACTTTTTACTTTTTACTGTGTATTTTATTATTCTACATATGTTTCCTTTATTTGAGTGAAGTTAAAGGGCACAGCAGATGGAGGCATCACAAACACATTTCCTATAAATTCTTAATACTCTGAAACGTCGCTCACGCATCCCTTTAAACGCTTCAGAAGACACTAAAAGGGAATGGTTTCACATTGTTGGTACTTTTAACCCGGCTGGACCATGAATAGAATATTTCTGCCTTGTGTGCAAAGAGTCCTGCCAATAACGCAAGGTCTGCTAAGCTTCTATACAAGTTCAAGAGTGAGGTCTTTGAACAGTGGGATGAAAGATGTGCAGCCTGAGAATTGAACCCACAACCTCCATTAACCACCTTGCCCAAGAAGTACTTTGTTTGTGCCTGGTTTACATTGCACTTCAAGATAGATTCTCGTGAAATTTTTAAGTTTACAAATTCACAAAAAATGAACGGCTCCCACTTCCCCAATGTTGACCAATGATCTGGCAGTATTGCAGCAAGTGGGCAGGATTTATGTTTGACGACAACAACAAACCTTTTAGCAAAACTTGTTAGCAACATGTTCATACCATAAAAATGTAATGTACTATATGCTGCTACTGGATATCTTTACAAGGTGATATATTTTAAATAATTTTATTACAATTTCCTGTTTGGCTACGTCGCTATGCAAAAATATTGGTCTCATCTTTTACCAGGCTAGTCATTTTGGTTAGGTTTGGGTAATGCAATCACTATAAAAAAACAACTAATAATAAGTAAGTAGGCTATATGGTATATGTTCATCCAGTATATCACTTAAAGGTGTAGTTTGTACATTAATAACAAAAAGAAAAAAAGAAGCTCTAAATTTACCCTATTCTCTATGATGTAAAGTAGGTTAGTCTTTTTTTTTACCTACTTTTTTTTACCTACTTTTTATTTTTACCTACTTTACATCTCAGACCAGGGCCAGATAAAACATATATTTCCGTTTTTTTTTTTATTCTAGAAAACATACAAACTACACCTTAAAAACAAAAAAAGCTACAACTGCAAAAAGTGCCTATAGAATGTTTATCCTATCTCGCTGCCCTCCATTATTCAGGAGATCCAGGTCAATTGTCATCAACATAGGCCTACATTCTAATCCCAAGTAAGTCCAGATACACAGCTGCAGTTCATATGAAGGTCAGTTGCTTCGCTTGACCACATGGGACACTTCAGTGGCACAATTTTATATTCAGTTTGTTGCACTCTGCTCCTTTAGCTACTATGCGTTCAGCAAAATGAGGCTTGTTCTTTGTGATCACAGCAAGTTAAAGATTTTTTACATTTACCAAGGAACCTAGAAAATAATAAATTGCAAGTGTCAGACGCTCAAACATATCTGGTTACACTTAATTTTACATTATCCCTTAACTACATTGTATCTAGCTCATTAAGTACAATGTAATACACTGTGTAACAAACTCTAATAACATGTAACTAAATTGTACCTAACCCTAACCATAAGCATAACCGTTATTTAGATACTATTTATATACATGTTATTACAGTTTGTTACACAATGTACTTTATGAAGTAGATACAATGTAGTTAAGAGATAATGTAAAATAAAGTGTGACCAAATATCCAATTGATATAGTTGCGTGAGTTGCCTTTCTAGTAATGAATATCCCAGCCATTGCATTCTGTATTAAAAGCCTTGCATTGCTCTAATAATCCAGCCCCTTTGTGCACTACTAGATCAGCTGCTCTCTATCAACTGTACTGCTGTCCATTTCCGGAATCGTCCATCAGGGGAGCTGTTGTCTGCAAAATAAAACGCATCAAGATTTCTATGGCTATCCTGTGCCTTTATCCGGTCAAGTCAAGTGCGGGCTACTGCATGTTTTCTATAGACCCCCCAAGCTCTATTAAGCTCTTGAAAAATCATCTTTTCCCCCCTAGCCTTCATAATGCCACTTCAATACCACAGTAGGAAGCAGGATTCAATGTGCCCTACTTGATCTCCCTTTCTTCCCTCCTTCCTGATTTATTCCAATGCAAAAATATCATTAAATGTTGCAAACAAAGTGCAGTAACTAATAAACCTCAGCTCGATAGGGTACAATTGTAAGCCTAGAATTGAAAACATTGCATAAAGGAGGTTTGAATAAGGTGCGACTTGTCATTTTAATTAGATTTAATAAAAGTGAATAGTAAGGAGTTTGCTAGATGCTGCGCGGATGCTGCTTAAAAATTGTAGAATGGGCATAAGTTGGAGCCAAAATAAGCCTTGTTTGAATGGGTCCAGTATTTCGGAGGGGCCCCTAAGAGACGCTATAAGGGCCAGCGGGATGGGGTGTGCCTCTTTTTTGCTAATCTAATCCACGGACGCTGAGCTAGGGAAGGGAGGAGAAATTGCATTTTTCACAGTTGTTTCCACGCCGGTAGGGAACCTTTTGGCAAGTCATAAACTATTGGGTCGAGCCTCTTCACCAATGCTTTGTTTTTGCAGCCTCCCGTGAACTTTGGGACCCGAATGAGAGACAAAGTTGTTTTTTTGGCCCAAGTGAAACCAAGGCCTCCTCCCGTGACTGGATAAGCCTTTTCAAATGGAGAGCTATGGAAGGAACAGACTCCTTGAAAGATTTACGGTACAGTATTACTGCGACTGACAGGACGACCTTTGTATGGGTGGATTTAAATGTAGAGCCCCTATATTACGAACTTGAAAGGGCTTTTTGGAACTCACCACAGGGATGTTTTTCGGAACTGACATCTGCAATATACGCTGTGCTTACCTTCCCCGGATGAACAAGGGCTAGGGTAATACATTCTGAATAGGTAGTCAAGTTTCATATATATATGTATAAAATAGAAGATGATAACAAAGAGGGTATTGACAAAATATGCAAGACTTTTGGTGGAAACTAAAAATACATCAGTTTATATCTGTGTAATCAGAATGAATCTTTTTTTGCAAAGCAGTAAAAATGTTAGTGGCATGTCAGATAAATAATTATAATTGGTTAAGATGGATCATCTTGAATGGGGAAAGTTACAGAGACATTTCATTGTTCTAAGAATTACAGTATAAAGCCTAGTTGTGATTTTATAAATGGACTACTATCGAAAACAGGTCAAATAGAGATAGTTTAATTTAAGTTTATACATTTTTCTCAAACAACAAATAAAATGAAATGCAAAACAAAGGAACTTGTAGGTGCTTTATGGCTGTCACATTTCTGTCAGTCTGGCCCTGAGCAATAACATTGTGTTGAAAGCTGGATTCTTGCGAAATTTGGAATTTTCCAAAGTCACAAAAATCCACCAATGGTGCAAACCAATCATGTGGCAGTATATCCGTGAGTGGGCCGGCTTTAAGTTTGCCAACAACAAGAAGCCTCAAGCTTCATTTGATCGATAAGTGTTGAACAGAAAGTGTAGAACAATTTGGCTTATGTCAGGTTAGCTGGACAGCTGTACTACCGTTTACTATCATCAGTGTAGTACTGTGGACTGATTGAATAATGCACTGGAATTACTCTGACTAAAAAAGTGCTTTTTCTGATGCATTATTAAACTTATTATTCAAATCAAAACTAAGCATTCATTTGAAGAATAATCTAACTACTCAAATCACAGCATGAAAAGGTCATTGCAATTATAACAATTAAAGACTCCCTAAATGGCTGTTTTCTTCTATAGTTCCCTCAGTCCCACAGGACTTGTTAGGCAGAGTAGCAGACAGAACCAAAGAAAGGACGCTCTGCTCGCCCGCTGGCCCCGGTGTCTAGACACCGCGGTGGGAGCCAATCGAACGGATCAAACAGATTTAACACTTCACTAAAACAGATCAAAAACCTACCAGCACATATTTGGCATAAGGGAAGGTGTATAGGGAAATTAATTGGGTATCCATTGTGAACAAACAGAAGAACAATGGGCATATTACAGTTAAACCTCTAAGTGACGGAATGCAAAGAGAATTTAGTATGACAGTACATTCAGTCATTATTTATATTGTTTTGTCTAAGCACTGGAGCCCTTTGATTTCTAAAGAGGTGATGAATTAGTCATTATGTCTGTATATTGGAAAGCTGTAGAGGTTTATTGTTGTTTGAATGTATTTATGATGGGACCCCATGGCTTCAATACCAATCAGGACGTCCCCACAGTCCGGGACCCTCATCAACCTTTACTGCACCTGCAATCAACCAACCAACCAGGGCCAGCAACCAATCAGCATGTTTGTGGGATACACATGAGTGGGTAATTACTGAGTTTGAATGGACATGTATGTAATGACACGACATGCTTCAAAATGATCTGTTGTGTTGGACTACAAAATCAAGCAACAAGTGCAAAGTGTTTTCACATACAATGGCACAGAAGTGTTCCTGATCCATATACCGCAAAACTCTTGTTTTCAATAGTGCCTCTTGAGAAACCAAAGACCCTAAGCATCAAATACACGCAGGGCTAACCATTGACAGTCTTTGGTTTGCATTGCTATTTAAAAAAAAAAAGATATGTTGCTACCATCGAATTAGAAATTCCAACAGATACATATGTTATTTTCATGTCTAAATATTTCTATTGGCTTGTAGTAGTTTCACTGCATTTTAAATTTAATTGAGATGCCAAAAAGACGTCACAAAATTCTCAGGCTGTTAAGAAAATACTGTAAGAGATAATTCGATTACTTGCCATTGGGACTTTTGTGTGCAGGTTAATAGTTTTTAACTAATGGCTTTTAAGCATTGACAAGGTGTTTGTTCAGATTTTACTTGATGGCAGTTTACTTTCAGATACAAAATCCATTCCTTCACCAGACTGAACCCAGAGAAAAAGTTGTTTTTAGAAAAATTCGCTTTCCCCCATAGTAGGTGTATAGAAAGGAAAAGCACTTACCCTGCTCACTGTAAAGACACCGGCCAGTGGTTTCTCCTATTTTCTTTCGGAGATAATCCTTTGAGGTAATCCATTGTGTCAACAGACTTTTGCAGAGTCTTAGTGCTTCTATACTTTTTTCTACAAGGAAGTCTTAAAAATACAAGATTGTGAAGTTTTTCAACTCTGGGAAACAACACACCTTTATGGCTACAGTGTGACAAGTGACATTTTTGGGAGAAAGTGACATTTATGTTTTAGAAAATGCCATCTTATATATACTTCTCTTTAAAAATGCTGGAACACCTAACAATTTCCCACCAACTGTGTTTCTACAAAAGCTATAGGTCATACCACTTTTGTTCACTAGATTGAAAACCTTGCTCAAGTATTCATTTGTCAAGAGCGGGGGGTTACATTTGTGAACTGAATTCGAAGTCAAGAAGCCAGGTAAGCAGTTCAAGTTCTGAATATGGGCCACACACTCTAGCAACTGAGCTAAATTACCCCAATTTTAATGTTATGTGATTGAAGTTGCTTGAGCACAAGAACCCTTGTGTAAAACAGCAAGAATATTTAGACTCCACATACAGCCATCCACATACAGCCAGCAAGGATATGTAGACCCCAAATACAGTCATCCTGAAGATCTATGGATGTTTAGTAATATTTAAGAGAAACTAGGTATCCATAGGCCCAAAAAACTATTCATATTTGTAGTTTAAAAAATGTATATAAAAGTTTAAAGAGGGGTGGCAGTACTGCTGTGGTTATGTCTTCGCCCTGAAACCAGAAAGTTCAAATCCTCGCCCGAGTGCACACTGTTGTTATTTCCATGTGCAAGACACTTAACACTTAGCCGATGAATGAAAGTGGCTGTGTGATTAGTGTTTGGTGGTGGTCGGAGAGGGTGTTGGCACAGACTGGCAACCATGCCTCTGTCAGTGTGCACCCAGGGCAGCCGTGGCTAAACAAGTGGCTTACCACCACAGAGTGTGACTATGGGTTGAATGAATAATGCGACTGTAAAGCATCTTTGGATATCTAGAAAAGCGTGAAGTAGTATGCATTATTATTATTAACAAAGGTCCCACCATATTGTACAATGTTAGCAAATCATGTTCTTTTGCCTTCTAAATTTAGTCTATAGTTTCCACTGGCTTCTCCTCATTACCCCCACCTTCTGACCTCTTGACACTGTAACAAAAACACATGTAAACCAATATCTTTGTAGAACTACTTAAAACACTTCCATAATCCATCAAACCCTCATTACTTTTCACCTCTTTCATTCTTTAACCATGTATATTAATAAACTTTGTACTTTAGCTTAGCCACGCGTCTGTCTCCAGGCCTTTTTTCAAATGATCCGGTTACTGAAACATTTCCACAGTTGGACCTTTGGTGGGTTAAGTTCAGCAACCTTTCTTCCTCTCATAACACTAACAACAGTCTCCTATGCACATCTGCGAAGACAAAATGAGGCCAATATCCCACCGTTCTTCTGGCCAATACTGGAATTTCACTCAGTTTGATAAAATAAACCATCTCGGGCTTAGATGCTGAATAAATAAGCGCTAGGCTACACTCTGGCTGGAGGGCGAACCTGCTTTCTCCGTCTTAGTGATGTAACTGATTATTCCCGCTTTTCCCCGCTGATTAAAACAAGGTTAAAATACGGCAGAGTTATTACATTCTAACCGGAAAAATAGCCCTAATCCCTGGAAAATAATCAGCCAAATGATTTTGATTGGCAAAGGTTCATGCAAATAGGAAGGATTTTTCAAAAAGGGGGTTTGGCTTTTCATGCACAGAAAAACCACAGGCCTACAGCACTGAAGAAAGGGGGTGCAATGGTCAGAAATAGTACGCTGTCATTACTAACGAGATAAATTAATTATGGTCATTAGAATGTGCAGATGTGACCGCGTAGACCTTTTTAATTGTGTTGGTTTTATGAAGAATTATGTGGTGAAATGTGTGCTGTCACTGGAGACTGTTGAGTACAAATTCATGACAAATTGTGTAGTTTTATAAAAATGATCAGTCACTCTTTACAACATTATCCCTTAACTACATTGTATCTACCTCATTAAGTCCAATGTAATACACTGTGTAACAAACTGGAATAACACGTAACTACATTGTACATACAAAATGGTTGTGAATTACAAGATTAAAAATGTTGGAAAATGACATTATGCTTGTTTGGGTACAAAATTCTGTGGTTGTAAAATAATTGTAATTACCCTTTTTTAATCAGAAGGTTGTGGGTTCGATCTCTGCCTTGTTGTTGTTGGCAAGACATTTTACTTACCTTGCATAAACATATTTTTATGTTGATTAGTGATTGTGGTGGTGTTTTGTTGGCGCAAACTGGCTATGTCTCAATCCGTCCCAGAGCAGCTGTGGCTATAGGAGTTCACCACCACTTATGTGAATGTACAAATGCACACACCAAATTTCTATAACTAAATATTGCAGGCTAATATCTTATTCAATGCTTTTTCTTTTGATGTTGCATTCTGTAAACAAAACGCATACAGACTGATTCACATGTTGCTCATTTAAAATGGATCAAATACAGATAACTAATTTCATTACAGGGACAATAAAGTACATCTTAACCTACTTCAGTCCACCTGTTACCAAATTAATGTATTATTTGAAACCAGCTAATGGGCAGAAATCTGAGTTTTTTTAAAATTCAGATGAAAGCTCCAAACTTAAGATATAGATAGTATTAAGGGCCTCTTTTAATGTGCAAAATAATGACTCAAATGCCATTCAGTGCTTCTCTTTCATATAAAAATAAAAACATGAACTGCACTCACTATTACTGCAGCTATTAGATGTAAATGCTAATAGATGTATTTGTGTTTGAGGTTCAAAGAGGTGCGCGGAGATGCAGGAAGAATAAATGAGATTCAATTCAAGATATTTATATGCTCCATTATAGATCTCTAGTGCTTTATATTGGAACTATGCTCAAGTGCAGCCCCTTCACATCCATAGACAAACGTAAGATTCATTAATAATGTGCCAAAACAATAGGGGAACATACTTGAGTTGTTAGTGACCGTGAAATAAACACTGTGGATATTGTCAATTGCCAAAGGAACATCTATGTATTAATAGCTGATTGTCATACTGTATTGTACATAGCACATAGTGCAGTACAGCAGACATTAGTTTAGTCAGTTTGTAGTTGTTAGTTTGTAGTTGTTAGTTTGTAGTTAGTTTTAGACATTAAGAAACAATATGAGCTACTAGAAAGCACTGGGAGAGTGCAGACCTCCACCAGGACTGCTAATTTCCCTATGCACGTGTCAATGGTTTTGTAAATTAATTTTTTTTTTAATGGTTGAATTGAGAACTTCTGCAGATTTAATCAAACAGTAGTTTTTTGTCTTGTTTGTGTAAATTATTAGTTAAGTTCAATATTTAATGCAGAAAATACTGACTTTTCCTACTTTGTTTCAGCTGCCTTGGTGTAAATCTGCATTCCCCAAGTGCCTTATAGTGTACATATTTGTAGTCTATTCAGCAGGGGGCCAATGTCAGGAGGAGTGAAAGGGGGGTGGGTGTCTAGCTTTCAGAGGCAACAGAGAAACAGCCAGGAGAAGGGGGATATTAAGATCTAATCACTTTTTCCTTGTCACTCCTGACCTTCCCTGAAAGTTTAATCCAAATCCATAATGTAGTTGCCAACAGACACACCGACACACACGGAGTTAAATATTATATGCAGAGATGCACCGATCCGGCTTCTTTAGTCCCAACAGTGAACCCGATATCTGTGCTTTGTGGATCGAACAATACCCGATATACACCAATACTAATAGAAAAAATAAAGGCATTGACAGTTCTTTCCTAACTTTGTATTACCATTTTTTTTTATTCAGAAACCCAAAATATCCAATCCAGTATTGGTATCAGTGCATTTTTAAACATCCTTGATTTGACCAAAGTCACTGCCTACACTGGATACCCTGCTGTGCGACGAGGCCATTAGCATTAGTAGTAAATGAGAAATAGCTTGAATGTCCTGCGTGTGGCATGTACAATCTGCCACCTACTGATTCATTCTCGTCATTAACGCTGAGTGACAGTGAGGGTGATGCAAGTTGGACAGGCTACAGTCAGTCCATCTGTGCTGTGTCTAATAAAGCCCATGACACATTGTATGAAGATATTTAGTGTGTGTTTGTCTTGTATATGTGTGACTTGATAGCAATCTGTTAAAATGTTCTAATTTCTGCCCAAACATGAATAGACACATTGCAAAATAAGCTGCAGGAAGACCAAAAATTGCTCTCAAAGGAAATGTGGCATGTCCAATTGAGATGTGGCCCTCTCGTCACAACATTTCAATTGGAGCCCAGTTCTGGACCAGTCTAGACACTGGCCTGGTTTCAGAAATATGTACTCCAACTTTGGATGGTTCCATCAAAGTGGGCTGTATTAAAATAGGACATTAGAAAGCATGTAATGTGGCCTAGTAGGCACTACTTATCCTTTTGCCTCTGCAGTCCGAATTGGGCCGCGGTTTAGCTCAGTCGGTAGAGCGTGTGGTCCATATACAGAGCCTGCAGTGCTTGTCCCAGGGTTGTGAGTTCGAATATGGCTCACAGGTTGCCGAATTCTCCCTGATTTCCTGTCAAATAAAGCCGAAAATGGCCAAAATATATCTTTAAAAAATTAAATAAATAAAAACTGTTCTATATCCTGTTCTATACAAAGATGGTGACTCTCTCCTTCTGAAAAAATTGTATAATATTATAATGGTCTTTACAGAGCTCAGATTAATGTGGATTTAAAAGACGTATTCTGCCAGTTCTACCAACTTTGTGGAATTGTGGTTCTAAAATAATTTGGGCCAAATAAATTGCCAACATTTATTTGATTCTGATTTGAAATGATAAAGAAGATTGTGTTTCATATTGTGTTTGGAACTAAGATGACAACAAGCTCATTTTAACTACTACCAGGCAGCAGAAAATAGAAAACACAACAGAAATAACATCACAATGTCTTGAGAAAAAAAAGCTTCAACCATCGTGCATCAGGTAGAATAAAATGGTGAATCACACTTTCTACTGTATTCTACAGGCATTAAGACATTTTAAATGATTTATTCTACTCATTTAGCACAACTCTGTGAACATGTACCAGGAGAGCACAGCAGGTTACTATGTACAACTGTGATCATAGAAACCTTACATTATTTCTGATGGAGTTAGAACAGGAATAAAAATGATGTGAGTTTCATTATTTATCTTCATATAGTAACATAAGAAAGGTGTTCTCTCTTCAGTAATGGTTTCAATGAAGTCATTTTCTCGCGCCAACTATCTAAAATTTGAGGCCAGACATGTTCATGTAAACACAGCATCTTTGTGAATCAGTAAAATGCAAAATAGACTTTTCTGAGCTTTTAACGATATGATAATATTTCTACCTCAAACGCAAAATGGTAACCTAAATGTATCCATGTAAAAAGTGAATTTATATATTAATTTATCATCCCTCTCCTCATACGGTAACTGATGTTAGGCTTGGTTTCCCTTGAGGATCTGTGTACATGAGATATATGCACTATATGCCGTGCTAAATTGAATAAACATCCATTTATTTGCATGCTTATCATCCAAGCTGCACCCTGTGGCCTGACCCGGGATAATAAAGCTGTTGTGAATATACTCAGAAGACGCCATGATGTACAAGGCATGCGCTGTGGGGAGAATAGAGAAGAGAGGGCAACGAGAGGTCTATCTGTGTGTGTATTGTTCGGGAAGTGGGGTAAGTGCATTAGCATAAATACAGCTCCTTCATGTGGAAGCGGGTCCCATTAGCGGCCACCAATGATGATTTGTTAGTGGTAATTAAGAGAATCTCAGTGATGTAGACATATAAACATGTTGGAGTTTCTTTCGATTAGTGATTATGGATAATTGGTTCCTCTCCCAGCAACTATGAACTTGAAGCAGGATATATTCTGGATTCTGGGCATACATTGACAATGACAATTCTTTTATTCATTATAGAGTCGTCAAGTTTCATAACACATGCATGTCTTTGAAGTACCTGGAGAGAACTCACAGTGACACAGAAAAGATATGCAGACTCCAGCTAAAGTGATGCCATGTTTGCTGGCATTTGGATTGAATCTAAACTTCTTTTGCCACCAATTTACCTTTGTACATATACAGTATATAATTTTCCACATTTAGCCTTAATTTTGACATTTCTATCATCCCCACTTAGCTATTCAACCTCAGCACTAAACTAAAGCGCACAGTAACATGATTTAGGCAGTACAATTGTAAAAAGCTTCAATTTTATAGTTTATATTCATTAGTTTACTAAATAGAAAGTGAGCCCTCAGAGGAAACATCTATGTATATCCAGTTATGTACCACACTTTGCTTCAATTTTCTTTAGGACTGGTATGTTGTCCCACTATTTCATCAATGGCTGTAGGCTGCTCACATCTTTCTGTCTCCATATTAATCCCAGACAGACTCAGTGATGTTGATATTTTGTTTGTAAAGCTTATCCAGATGAATATTATGAAGATGATACTAATTAGAAGCCAAAGTAGGTGTGTGCAAAATGTCAATAAAAGATGGGATGGTGATATGAAGTTAATCTGAGAAGATTGTTGAATCATGCTACAGCCC
>JAVQKG010363919.1:0-19713 GCA_036025885.1 Hypseleotris bucephala | reverse complement strand
GTTTCGTAAGCTGCTCGTAGCAAATCTTGGACATGACCAAAAACCTGTCTACGAACTTACGACTGCTCTACGACCACTGTGTTCTTATAAGATGGCCTCAAGGCGGCCGCAGGAAATGGTAAAAAAAATCGTTCGTGGAGTGTTCGTAGCCGTTCGTACGGGTCATTGTGACCGGGGCTTTACATGAACCAGGGATGTTGACAGACAAACTGTCAAGTTACATAAATTACAGAAACGTATTTATACTTGTTTTTTTTTTTTTGTTGTTGTTTTTGTTTTATACTCTATACAACAAGATGTTAAACATAGTATGACTTTTTCATGATGGCATACATTTTTTCACACTTCCTAAAAGTAAACCTGATCTTTAGTTGGGATTGTCCAATTGTTAAATTGTTTTGGATTGGAATTGTGGGTTTAATCATTAAACAGACCCATACACAGTATAGTGAGGTCTGTGTGTCCTCGTGTTGCCATGAATGTTGTCTGCCAGTGTACAGCCACACCGACTAATTAATGTAGATCGCGCCCACCTACGGCCCATAGTTATCTGATCCAGTCAACCCTCACTAGAACAAAAGGTGCAACGAATTCATTAATAGTAAGTCTTTTTCCTAGTGTTTTGAGTCTGTCCTTTTTAGGAATTTCACAAGATCTATAGCGGTACGTTCCATGTGTACATATTGATGCCTGCTGGCCCCAACTTGAATACCACTTTATCTTGCATAACCACATCAAATAAAAGTCCAGTTTTCCTTTGTGCTCCCTTTGTGCTGTACATCAGATATGTGTAGCTTGATTTATAAGGAGCATAAATAAGATCAGATGCCATACCTGCATTTCTAACACACTAATAAATACCTCCAGTCAATCAGACATGGGAACGGATGTCACAGAATATCACTCAAATTTAAGTAAATCCTTATGATGAATGCAGAAAGACCACAAACTGAAATCTGTATTTATGTCATAAAACAAAGGCTGGCCACTGAATCCAATTTTTTTTTTTTTTCTACCCCGCTGCTTTGTGATTAAAGCTGTAGTCTGGAAGTTGAAATAATTAATGAAAATTAAAAATAAAAAAAGGAATGCTTGCCAAATAGTAGTTGAGTTTTACTTTTGTCTTTCGTCTTTCCTCTATAGCAACGTTCAAGTTTGTTTGAGTTTTTACAATTTCTATAGCTGCGTTATTCTAGAATTTGACCCATACTTCAATGGCAATGGCGCAACCTGTCATGAGCAGTGTGTAACCGCAATACAGCGCCTAATGACTATACTGAAGATCTTAGTCTGGACTTGATGATGGTGATTTGGGCCTATATTGTGCATGCTTTACATTAGATGAGCACCCTATAGCCTACTTCTTGAGTCACTGTTGCACATATATATTCATATATTACTATTGAAGGTAGCCTATAATTCAGTGTTCTTCAATCTAAATCAGTTACAGCAGAAACAGAATTGAAACTAAAGCTCTAAATCTGGCTCTCATGACACTTTTCCTCAAACACTATTTGACTGTAGATGTTAAAAGGCCATAGTTTTCGCACAGGGGATTCTCTCCCGACACTCCATGAACTGCTGCTGCTGAAAAGTTCATAAAACTCAACATTGCACTAGAACGAGAGGAAGAAAAAAAATCCACAACTTATTTGAAAGAGAAAAAAAAGATTAACTTCCAGAGACTTAAGTGTCTTCACTGCTAAATCCCTTTTCAAACGCCGAGAAGAAGAGACTTGAGGGAAATAAATATATAAAGTCATCCAAGAAACCAAACTAAGTGGTTTATCTGCTTTCATCTTGCCACCGCCGTACGAGCGATAATCCTGCCTTGTGTCTTCAGTGCTGGAGCTAGGGCCCTCTCTGAACTACATTAAATAGAATAGATTAGTTTCTCTCAAAAGTCATGAGGTGGCATTTGAGAAATCTTTCGCCTTGTTTTTGGGGTGCCATAGATAGATAGAGGATGGCATGAGTCAGTATCTTCTTGGCTTTTTTGTCTTTTTGAGTGCTTCTGCTAACATCTGAGCGTGCATGGGGAGGGTTGCTGGATTTTTCACGATAAGGGGTCCATTGATTGCCTTTTGCTAACTATTTGAAGTGTGAAAATGTCTTTGTGAAACGCCTGTGCGTGAGATATGTATTTGAGGATAGCAGATAAAAAGCACAGCAATTCGACAATGTGACAAATGTTGGACTATTGTTTTTACAGACAATGGGACAGTTAACATGAAGAAACTGTGGGTGTGTAACGCAATTAAAAGTCCCCTCTGTACTCTATTTGAAGTTCCTCATTTAATTTGGGCCAAATAACTTGGACAAAAGGATCAGATAAAGCAATCATCAAATCACAATTCTTTTTTATTTTTATGCTTGGTTTGACTTTGAACTTAAGCCTGTTTGTCTTGAATATACTGTATGTCTGTGGGTGAATCCATTTGTAGCTTTTTTGTTATCACAAGCAAGTGAATAAGCAAAGTGGGCAGTTTTGTTAAAGAAAGTGTGGGTGTGTAACATCATTAAATGCCCTTTGATTTAAGTTCCTCTTTTCATTTAGGCCTACTAATTTGGAGAAAAACAATCAGATAAGACAAAATTATGCATCTTTACATAAAAAGTAACAGCTGACCATGTTTCCTTTATTTCCCTCCTCCTCATGAAGACTTTTGAGGGCAGTGGTGATTAGATCATCTCCAACCATCTCCACAAAGACCCATTTGAAGAAGAGCAGGGACAAAAATTAGACTTGTCATAGCGATCTAGTTAAGGTTGGATCAAAGGTTTGGATACTACATAGTACCTGTCAGTTGAATAGCAGGACTTGTAAGTGCACAGCAGAAACAGCTGAGTTGAGTGGTTTATCCAAGGACAGGCCTGGTGTAGAGGGTAAGTCAGGCTCTGTGACTGCATGCATGTTAGCATCTGCAGCACCGGGAAGGAATACATGCATAATGTGCCTGATACAACTGGGAGGTGTGCAAGGGGAGACCTAGAGTTGAGAAGACTTTTACAAGACTTTAGCTTCTACAGATATAGCAAAAGTAAACAAGAAAAAAGGAAGGGTTGGAAATAAATCTGAACCCTAATAACAAACAAGCAATGCAATACCTGGTCACAGAGGCAGGTAAGAATCAAGCCAGAAGGTTGATTATTGATTATCCATGACACTTGGGAACTGTGGGAACCCTGGAAAATGGCCAGTTAGTTACAGGACTCTTACATTCTTCAAACACATGCATGTCTTTGTGACAAAAAGTGACAAAACATGCATACTACACTCAAGATTATAGTCAGTAGGCCCAATGCTTTAACCCACATATAGTTTTGTGGAGCATTCGGATATCTATCTATTTCTCTTACTCTGTATGTGATTCGATTTTATATCTTTTGAATCATTGCTACACCATGTTTTGTAATGTTGCTGTGACCCTGAAACTTCTTCATGTTTGGCTGACAGTCTGACCCGTCTGCTCTTTCTGCATCGTCCCACTCCTCATTCACGCTGCAGACCGCGTGCTGGAGTCCTGCCCGCCAACGGGGGAGCCAACCCTATGCCCCACCCCCCCTCACATCAAAGGCCCTGCGTGGAGGATGTTAATATTTGCTCAGGTGCATCTTTGGGTCTCCCTCTTTGAGACTGCTCTGAGCATATATATATATCCAAAGGGCAAAGGGACGTCTGGTCGGGCTGTCCCAGTTTAAGTGTGTTGTGTTGTCATATTCTTGTTGGGACTGCAGCTTGTGCATAGACACCCATGACTCTCTCCTTTCTTGTTACTGGCCTCCTGACCTGGGGGTGACCTTTGGTTTGGGGGGACATATACAGGACAGCTGGGGACAACAGGAGCTCTATCCCAAACAAAAATCCCATCCCGCCTCCCGCCTGTCGGTCCCATGACCCTTGTATTGCCTTTGAACTTCTGCAGCCTGACGCTCCTTTGAGAACGCTCTCCTGGGACACCAACTGTTTACCTAACAATGTCTCACTCTAAGATTAGACAGAACTTTCCCCAACTATTGTTGTTTGGAAGACCTCTATGGCTCAATCTCTGGTGCCCTGATCTAAGGTGGGTGGAGATACCAAAAATACTGAAAAACAAGTAATCAAATCAAATTAATCAAGAAGATGTAAAATGTACATTTCCAAAAAAGGCTCACGAAAAATGTAAATAAATAATTTGTATTTGTATGTTTTCATTTGTATTTGTTGAAAAAACAAATTGTGTTAAAATCAGGAAAAATGTCTTATTTTAAAACTGGTAAATACAGACAAAGAATTTTAAAAAATTATAATGCAAAGATTACATTTAGAACTAAGAATCGAAATGTCTCTCCCTCTGCTTTGCTTTGCATATCAGGTTGAATTTGGCTCACGTCGGCCATCTTGTTTACGTCAAGCTCCACAAATAAAATCTAACCAATCTCATGAATGACTGAGAAAGAGTAGTAAAGTATAAATAAAGGGGCAGTATTATAATTACTTTTCTACGCTTTTTACCATTTTATTTGTTTTTTTGTAATCAAAAGTATACTTTGTTTTCTAACATTTGAAATGCTAGAAGTTTGAACAAACCTTAACCAAGGTTATGTCTTGGCATGTACTCACCAAACTGACTTTCTCCTAAGCCATTCCTGAGATTCAAGGAGACATTTGATTTGCTTTTATGTTTGAATTATACGTTTTTAGTGTTAAAACTGAATCATGATTTAAGGAAAATGGCTCTTGGTGCTGCAGGGTAGAACATACAGTATTGATTAGTGGTATTAGATAGGTACAGTATTCTCAACAATTTAACAATGACTTGGTCTCACAATGGTGTTTTGACTCCAATACTAAAAAAGGTCATTACACTCACACATATACAGTATTGTCAAAAAGCAGATAATTCATTGTACTTCTATCATAGTTTGACTTCAGACATTTGCTGAATGCCAGAAGCAGAAATCCATTTATACTGGTTCATCATCGATGTGGAAATGTTAAAAAGTCTTTGACAATGACTTTGTATCTGAACTCAGCTCGGCCCAAGGACGTGAGCAGAAGGAAATGTCACTCTTTGATGCCTTTTTCCTCCCTCGCCTGGACCCCATGATAACATTACTGCGCTCAATCAAACAGCACACTTAAACGATATAATATTGATCATGTGTCTTATCAGACAAACCAGGGCCTCTTCCTCCAAGCAATGTCTTCTATATTTTGGGGAAATTTGATTATTTTCACAATAACAAGTTTTAACAAGACATGTATAATGGAGACAGCTGAAAGTTAAAGGTAAATAGACACACTGAATTATATTATTATTATTATTATTATTTTTACTGCTTTTATGCTCCCATGTGACCCACTTTTGGGCATCAATATTTTGTAAGTTTGCCACCCCAAAATAAATCAATTAGATAAATAGTGCAATAAGTATGTTTTGTTTTATTAGCCTTTGTTATATTAGGAAAAACAACCCCTCAGCGAACCCTGATAAAAATGCAGTCGACCAGCATGTGGGCAGTGTTTAGATTGAAAGATAAAAGGAAGCACTCTCATCATTTTTACAATGTACAGTCCCCATCTACCTTTTGAATACTGTGGAGCTCAGAAATATTTTGGCCAAAGACTGTTTTAAATCCACATTAGTGAATCATGTTTTCTTTTTGAAATGCACTAGTTTGAGTAGAGATTTTATGAACAGCACCAGAGACTGCACAAGCATTCATTCTGTTCTATAGTGTATGTAAGGATTAAACAACGAGGAGCCGTGGTATAAACGATTTTAATGCACGACGCGGAGCCGCGAAGTGCGGACTACAGAACAGCACCAGAGACTGCACAAGCATTCATTCTGTTCTATAGTGTATTGTTCATTATTGTATTCTGTGGTAAGTTTGCAGTATAATATTGGTAGAAACAGTGGAAATTGTGATCTGATCATTCATCTAGCTTAATTAAGACAGTATGAAGGGGCTTGTCAGAGTGTGACACAAACATTTTTAACATTTATTTAGTAAAAAGTTGACAGAAAAATACTGCTCTTCAATAAATTTAAATAAAAACAAATTACACCAGCTTATGATATATATGACTTCACAGCACCTGAAAGCTGACAAAAGTTTGGATCAAGGTTTAATGTATTTGTTAGGGACAATGTACTGACTGATGTAAGAATACAAATGATATTTACATTATATGCCTGGTTACAACCAAAAACAGATTGGTGAACACAGTTGCTGTAGTGATATTACAGGCCAATGTGCCACAGCGCGGGGACAGACATATTGAGTTGACTGGAGTTAACTGTGAATCCCCGAAGGATGTGACTAAAGTGAGGTGACCATCTGTTCAGCAATATGGAGGCAATTAACTGTATCTAAATGACAGCGATAAACACATAGTGGGCGGATCTATATCAGCTTCTATTAGACACTGACTCAGATAAGCAGACTGAGAAGGAAGCTGCTCATATTTGTGTCCCAGGAATGATTTAACCCCAGTGACCTCTTGTAATTGTGAATGTAAATACAGTGTGGATATGTAGGTGTGCTCTGAACTAACCCAGCCTATCCGAGTTTGTTGTAGCTATTTACTTTTTTACACGCAACAATAAAACCATCTAAATATTATAATGATTTGTAGGTTTAAATTTTAATATATTTCTCTATTAATTTCTAGGCAATATTCAACACGTCTCACTGGCCAAGAAGAAGCACATTCACAGTGCACACATTATACAACATTACAAACAAGATCTATCCAAGTGGTGCCAACAATGATATGGGTGAAGAGTGCATATGGGTCTGCAATTTTAGGCAGGGAGCAGGTGGTCAAAATGTCATGACTGATTAGTGATCATATTCTATATTAACTGATATGAATTATGAAATATAAGTAAAAGATAATTGATGTAATCTAAAATCAACTGAATGAAACCCTCATCTGACTTATAATTTTGGTGGCAAAGATGGGGAGCTACAGTAAAAATGTCTTACAGCATAAATCCAAACTTCTTCAACATAATGTATTCTATAGTACATTAAGTCTTGTCAAATATTCATCACATATTTTCCCCCGCCCAGTTTCATTCCAGTTTCGATATAGTGATAAACACATTAGCGGATAAAAGAAAATGAAACCACTCCCCCCAGAGGCACACCAGGCTGCACCATCTCCATGCTGTTTGTACTCACCAAGAATCAATCAAAAATGCACAGCTGCCATAGATATATTATTCATACATATATCATTTTCGATTCATTGGTGAGCTAACTTGTATTTGTCAGTCTGCTAAATATATCAGCATTAGGTTTCTAAGGCCTCTGCTGTATGTGTCAGTAACAGTATTGACTTCAAGTGAGCACTGCTGTGTCACAGGGGCTGCTCTGCTCTGAACTACGGTTTTGATTTCCAGTTTTGTAGTGGAAGAACTGAAGTAACATGGATTATAAAAAGGACTGGGGTGTGCTCATACTTATAAGGGAGACCTCGAACCTAATAAAATGGTGCTGAAGACCACCTGCCTCCTGTTTTGTCATCTTGCATTTTCAGGGATGGTTTTCTGAACATTTTGATAAATAAAGCTATAAGTGAATGTATAGGATTTTATTATATGTAAAAAGGCAGACATAAGACAGACAAAACAAAAAGATCTATTTGTTTTGACTTTTTGGAGTAGATAGACCTTTTTGTGTGCTGTTTGCATGGTAAATACAGCAGATTAAAATTGGGTATTTTTATTTTACCTATCTTGAAAATATCTCTCTTCTCTCTACCAGAATCTCCCTCAGTGATTTGCAGTTGATCTCGATTATTGTCTGTGTGTCCATCCCTCTGAGTCTGTTTCTCACTCAAGCTCCAGACAGGTGCTCCAGTAAAAAAAAAAAACATGGATTATTGACCGCTGCCTTTTTTGAATGTTGACAGATTTGTATGTGATATTGTATCATTTCATCTTCACCCATCTCGCCTGCCAGTCAGCTTGTGGTGCTATGGATCCCTTATGGCCTGGACCAAAGAACCCATTGAAGCTGTGCTATGCAACCTCTCCCCTTGTGCTTTTGCTTATAGGAACCACAAGCAGCAGACCTACAAAGATGCTATTGAAGTGAAAAGTCAAGTCAATCTGCGCTCACTCGAACACACACAAACACACATGTGGGTGTCGAGACTTGTAACATCTGAGCTTCTTCAAATGCGCTTTCAAAAAAGTTTCTCTAAACCACATCAGTGGAGGCGAAAGTTGTGCAAAGGGCTGCCAAGAGAGACACAACGGTGAGGTATGAACATACTTGAAGCTCTCCTCCATCACATGCTGTCCACTGTTTTATTAAAAACATCAAACTCACTCATGTTTGGACCAACATCTGTTCAGGGGTATGTTGTGAACCTTAATGACGCATCAATAAAAGGAAGATTACTTTTGCTCAGGTGAACGTTGAAGACTGGAGTTGTAGCAGATGTTAGCAGGTATTTGAATAGGTATAAGAAAAAACATACAAGCAGCTCCCATAGGAAACCACTGTCTTTAGAGCTCTGTGCTTGAGGCTGTTCAGGCAGGCAATATAGAAATACATGGAGGAAACATTTGAAGCTGATTGACAGAGGAACTGGGGTTTAAATAACACATTCATTTAGTCTTAATCTGCTTCACATCTCATATATGACTAAACTGGATATGGACGTTGTACATCTGCTCTGTAAATTGTCTTTTTTTAATCTTGTTTTATGTGGTAAAATGTATACAGTAAATGTAAAACCATTTTAAAGGTTTTGATTTTGAGGTCATTGTACATGATAAACAAAACAACTGATTTTCTTTTGTAGAAAAAAAGCAACAGATCACAAAGCTTAGTTAAGCCCTAAAATTCTGCATAATTATCTCAGCCTAGGTAATGTTTTGGCAGTGTGTATGTGTCTTTGTCTGATTGTCAGCAGTTTAACGCAAAACTACTACTACAGATTTGGACGAAATTTTTAAGGAAGGTTGAAAATGACAGAAGGAACAATTGATTCAATTTTGGGAGTGATCCGACTGTCTGGATTCAGGATTTTTTTCAAAGAATGCCATCTATTAGTCTAGAGGCATGCCAATACAACACAAGGCAGGCAAGAGTTCCCTCCCCTCATTCTTCACAGTAAGTAATCTTTTGTAAACTAATCTAAACAGTGCTGGTGAAACATTTGCTGTGCCAGATGATATTGTTTTATCAAAATATTAGTGTTTCTATGGTTTGCGCTTCATTTTTTTTTATATTCATTTCATTTTTACACCCTACGATACAAGTATTGTGACCCAAATCCAAAAATATAGGCTCTGTTGTATATTTCTCACTCTACAGTTACTTCGGCCATTCAGTTTGTCCCCCATAGAGGGCGCATTTTCTCACATTTGACACTGAGTGGGGTCTATAGAATATTTCAAATGAAGATCACCATATATCTTTTAATAGATTATGAATAGATAGATTTAGTTCTAATTTAAAATATAGTGCTTCTCTCTGGGCTGCTCTTCACTCCATGCTCCAGCTCAGAGCAAATGTTGAGAAAGAATAAAATTATTGAGAAACACCAAAGAAGAAAACATAGCTGACCCGTTCAAGCGCTTTTTGACACGGATTTTTCTGGATCTTTGCCACAATTTCTTGCTTTTTTCTTTCTCTCTTGCATTTTTTCCCGACATCTGGCTGTGGACATGAAGGTTTTTTTTGTGTTTTTTGAAGAGATAGTGTAGGTTACGGGATGTTCCTCCACCTGCAGCTCACGCACACACACTGTAAAACATGCTTTATCGGTTATGTTAAAAGCCCTTTCCAGACGCAGGAGGAGATGTTTCCAAAGGCGCTGTTTCAAAAAGACAGCAGCAGAAAGGTGTGAGGAGGAAAAAATATGTGACCTTTGCCCTGAGAGGAAGTGATTTATACGGGATTGTAAAGTTAGCCCTCAGGATCACTGCTGGGTTCTGACCGTTTGAAAGGATAGTGGTCTCGGCCAAATGTGGGATTATAAAAGCTTTAGTGGAAAAGTCTGCTCTGAACTGCTGTTTCTCTGATCGGAAGGTGATCCAAAATAGTTCAAGGTAATAAAGAAGAATAGTTGTGTTCATATTTTACACAATTTGTAGCAATAGTGCACTGAACCATTAGACACTGAAAGGATCCATATTGTGAGCATAATAATTGTCTGGTCTGCTTTAGCACTGTTATGTCTTTTTTGTGTGTTTGTAATCAGTTTGGCCTTGAATTTGTGCTTAGTTTTTTTGTGTTAAAGCTACCTTTGTAATTTTCCCTTTTATACTTCTTTTTAAAAAAAGGATACATAGTACTTTTTTAAAAAACAATGTTTTTTAGTGACTCAATTAACATTTTTCATTACCCACATTACCCCTGACTCTCTGTTTGAGAACCACTTAGACAATAGTCTTTTTTTTCTTTTTTGTACCCAAATGTAATTTATGTCACCTTCAAAATCATTATCCATGTTTGCTGATATATACAAAAGTGCACTGACATAAATTTTACAAAGAATTAATGCTCTGAAGATTTGAAAATTTCCAAAGTAAATCTTCATTTTCTAGATTCACTACTCGAATATGAATGTTTTTGAAGCTTTCTGAAATTATTTTGTAAACCACTAGATATAAAGCATTCACAATCTTAAACTCAGATTCGGTACCTGCTTTCTTAAAACATGCTTTTCCCTCTGGTCACTTTAAGATTCAGCACAAATAACAGAGAGTAACAGCGGTATGTCTGTGTACAAAGGGGAAACCAAGTAATTTAAGCTCATGAGAAGGTCAGTGTCTCAGCATACAGGATGACTTAAACATTCATGACTGAAACAACATGCAACTTTGGGCATGTTTATAGACAAGAAACCAACATAATATTATAACATACATGTCAAAATGTTAGCATAACGGAGCCTCTGTGAAGCAATATTTGTCTGTTCGGTTTTTCCACATAGTATAATTCACACATGTACTTGGACACACCACAATAAAACTGGATGTATTTTGGGAAAAACGACACAGATGTGTTTTCTTTTCACAGCGTTGACCAAAGATGGTAAATGCCTTCTCTCTCATTTCCCTGTCTGTATCTTTGTGTGTCCTGCCCTTGAAACAGAAAAGGACAGTTCAGACAGCCTGGGAACGGCGAAATACTTCAAAGAGCAGAGAATTTGCACAGCAGCTTACGCACACCCACACACAGGCATACACTCACACAAAAACACACACACACACATTCAAAAAGGCACACAAACATAGACGTACATATTTGGGCTGGCTTTCTTTCTCTGAACTTCATTACAAGTGGCAGAAGTATTACCCTCGCTGACAGCATGGGTGTGAGACTGTCGACTACAAAGGGACAGTTTGGCTCAAAAACAGCTACTCACCCAAATAAGTTAAGCTTTGAAACATGTCATGCATCATCCTTTCCTCTAATGGGAAAATATGCTGAGGGATATCTTATGGTTACGGGTTGACTGATGTAAAGGCCTACTCACTGTGAGGAGATGTTGGATTGAATCATCTCCTGTTTGTGATCTAATAATGATTTGTAAACATGCAGAAAGCCTGTGAAAACAGTGAAGCTAAACACACATTAATTTCTCTTGTTTTTATTCACTTTAGAAGTTGTAGTTAACTGGAGCCTGTGTCATCAACTAGGCTCTTGAGCTAATTAATTCCGACTGAATAAAAATACTGAGAAAGCCTTTGAGTCAAAGTAGGAGTGGGTGACATGGTAAAAAAAAATACACAATTTCATCAAAATTTTAGTTGGCTCTATTTTAGTTCTATGTTTATGGGCTGCAGTGGCTGGGTAAGCATTCACCCTGGAACCAGAGGGCCACCAGTGCGAATCCCTGCCCGTGCGCTTATGTTGTTGTGTCCCTGGTCCAGACACTTAACCCACATTGCCTGTGAATGAAGGTTGTTGTGCGATTGGTATGTGGTGGTGGTCGGAGGGGACATATAGGCAGAGAATCACAGCCAGGTTTTTGTTGACTGCCCAGGGCAGCTGTGGCTAATGTGAATTATGCAATTGTAAAGCGTCTTTGAGCATTGACAAAACTGCTATATATTATTAGTAGTAGTTCATCTTATTCCTGTTTATGACCAATACATACGTTAGCTCACAAGTCCTTTTCCACAAAAACATAATTTTTATGGATTAGTGGTCATCTCCTCCACATACTCTATGATCCTTTGAAACTCCAGCGCCTTTCTTCTGTCAACCTCTGCACTTAATCAAAACTGACAATATTAGAGGCCCAAGCCTGTGCCAAGACAAACTACTAACACACAACTGGATGTTCTTAGCGGGTGTAGCATGTCAGGGGAAAGGAAAAGAAAAATTAACTGTTTTGAGCCAATGGAAGTGAGTTTGGTCCAGTTGGATGTCAGAGGAGTAGGGAACTGTGGGAGCGACGCATGATAGATACAAGATGTGTTAAAATCTTGAGACAGGATGAAAGACTTTGAGGAGTTTTTGAGCAATATGATAAAGGTAAAAGAGTCATAGGTCAGGGTGACATCATTGAGCAGAGGATTAAGGTGCAGTTTCACCTTAAAAGAAAAGCTGGAAGCGGGCTTTAATATGTCTGTGGTCCGCGGTTACTAAAGTAGGCTGAAAAGGCTTCATTTTGGTCCCAAACACGAAATTTAAGTCTGCATGAATGGGGGCACAATCAGGACCTTGTGGTTAAGGTGAAGAGAGGACTCCACACGGTAAAACACAAAAGCGCAGTTATTTGTTCCTTCATAGATACAAAAATGGTTTTAAACCACAAAAGTAATTTTACTATATTTGATTAACCTTAGTTTGAGTTGCTAAACTTGGTAAAATTGCTTGAGGCAATGAGTTTACCTAGTTTCTTTGAGCTGAATATGTTGGTTTTAACCTGATGCTGAGGGTCGCTTAAATTTACTAGGTACAAAAACACCTTTTTTGTTTTGATTAGGAAAAGTATGCCTACAGTTTGTACAATATTTAGATCTGTAATAATTCAGAAAATAAAAAGGGTATAAAGATATATAAAAAGAAACTGAAATATGTATATATCTCTAATCTAAGAATTAATCTAAACGTGATAAATGAATAAATAATTGAATGAATAATACATTATTTGAGTTGAATAGGGGTTTTAAAGGGGTGTGTGCAGTAGATGGATACAGGCTGCTAGTCTACCACATGTTGGAGTTATTACCTGACGTCATGTTGGAGCGATTTCCCACAAACCTCTGCTTCGGGACAGGAAGTGATGTCATAGGCCCGGGCAGAGAGCTGCAGATGGGACTCTGATAAAAAGAGGAGATGGTATCAGTGAGTGGTGGTAGTGGTTGAAGCGGTAGGGGGCCGTTGAGGTTAATGAGACATGTCCACAGATGCAGCAGGCATTTGGGTTATTTCCAAAACACCTTTTGTTTTTTTTTTAGTGCGTTGCCAGTGCCTCTGTGTTTTATTTTTTAGGTTGTATAACCATAAAGCCATGTGTGCACTACATGACAAGATGTTTTAACTTTTATTCCACAACGATTCACAACCATCACATACAAACTTTTCTTCAAATTTAGTTTGACCCAAATAATTGCACCCCAGCTTTTTAGTTTGGTTCAAGACTACTAGGTAATTTTTTGTTTCAATCAGTTTTTAGTTGAGTTTTGCATCCTATAAGTCTTGTGCCATTTTTCTTTTTTATGATTTTGTCATTGTGTTGTTACTTTAACTAATCTTAGAAGTACAAAAAGTTACTCAAGTAAATGCTATTTATTACAGCCCACATTTAACCTTACCACACTAATTAGCCCTTTAATGACCCAGTAGCTAAGAAGACTCTTATTTTTATTAAAGCTAAAGTTGTTTTTAAACTGTAATTATTTACTCTGAATGCCACAGCACATCAAATTACATGCTGCAGGTGACAATCCCACACTTCATTAACTGACTTCCAATAATCCGTTTTGAAAGCACTGTTCCTATTTACATACAGATGAGGTGAAGTCACTCTAAATACCAAATAAACTAATTCATAAGACAATATACGCAAACCTCAAAGGTCCCAGGAGTTTATTTGTTTGCATTTCAAACACGTTACTATTTGTCCCAAAACCGTTAAGCACTGAATCGCTGGTTTCGGGTGAAAGGGGTAAAATGAATTGGCAGTCGGACGGTTAAAAGTGGATTATGAAGCAAAGGAAAGGAAAAATTAGAGCTGAAAGAGGTGAGGGCTGAAGAAATCGATGATTTTCCCCAGAGCTTTTTGGGGGATTTGCGCTGAGTGATCTGAAGTGGCACCCCGCTGTACAAACCTGAGAGCGGTGAGTCCACGTAAAACCAGTGAATCACACAGGACCGTGTTCGACTAAACAGAGCCTTTATGTGATCATTACTAAAGAGGAACAAACAGGGTACTTTTTCAGCCCAATAATGGGGAAACAAGGGGAAGTGATGCCATTTGGCATTTATCTGAACACTGGCATCCATCAGTGCCAAAAGGTCTTAAGTGCATGAAACTCGTGTACACTTAAGCAGAATGGGTTTAAAATGTCAACGGTAGAAAAGAAAAGAGAAGATATTTTCTGTATGTATTTTAATGGTATATGTTATTTATGTAAATGTAGTAATCATTGATTATTGTATAGTGGCCAAGACAAAGATTACACAAGGCTAGTGTTGTAGCCAAGAAATGTGCGAGCATCTCTTTTCTGAATTTTTAAACAAAATTTAGAAGTAGCACCCTTCTAAGTTTAAGTAATGCCATATTAGCACACTTGTCACTTCCGTTTCTGCATTTATATTTCTGAATTGTTCATTACTTTTGCCCATGTATTCAGAGATCCTATTTGGCAAATAGAATGTGAATGAATGTGATATAAGAAGATGGCCACCTTTACAGAAAACCAGGAGTAAAACTGCTGAATAAAGCGTATTCCGATTCTTCCGTATGTCTACACCACAACAGCACATGGGAATGCAATAATATCTTTACCAGTCCTTGATCAGGCTTTATTGTACACTAAATGTCTTGATTTGTGCCATGTGTGCCCTTGAGCACTCCTCATATTCACTGTTGCCACTATTGTCGAACTCTTCAGCTGCAGAATCCCACTAACATCAAACAAACCATTACAAATGAGCCTGAACTTCTCCAAAACCAAAACACTGTTCCCCCTTCTCACCCGGGACAGGGGGACATGAAAAGACAAGAGGTCATATTGACAGTTTTGGCTGTTAGCACACACAGACAACAATACAAGGGATAATGATGCAATCTGTCAGGCTGGAGGAGTAACCAGGAGCAGCGGCCCGTATGCAAAATGATACCGCTGTGGTTTGAGGGGCTCTTAATGCACCTGCCTGTTTCCACAACAACTGAGCACTTTCCAAAACTTTCTCACACTCTCAAGGTTAATGGCTTTGGTGATTTTTCCATTAATCAGGGTTTGGAGAGGTTTCTGAGAATAACCAAAGATCTGAAACACCAAAAGCTGCACACAAGTCAAAGCACTAATACTCAAATAGAAGTTATAGTTGTGAGAGCAGAAAATACTAATAATAACAGTACTTCCACTGGTACTTTTAACATTACTACTTATAACTACTAGTGTCTCTTCAACTTGTTGGTGGTTCAGTCTCCACTCTCCCTAGTTTGTGGTGTCTTATGTCTTTTGGCCTTGCCTAATGATGTATGAACGTGTTAGTGAGATTATTGTGGTGGGCAGTGTCATGGTCAGTCTGCCCAGGGCACGTGTGGCTAAATGAATGAATTTAATTTCTTATAATCCAACATTACATCATAATAAATATATATATTTATACTTTGAGACTTTAGAAATGTACTTGTTGTTACTCAAGAATCTATTCAAGTAAAAGTCCAGTAAAAATGGTACTTCCTGTACATTGATTTTTGGAACAGGAGACTTAAATCAAGCTCTCTCAAGCTGATGTTATTGGAGGATTTGCTGTCCATGTTGTACCTTTCCCTGTGTAGATGTATGCTAAGTATAGACAGTAGTAGCAAAAAGTATATCACAGATTTGTCATGGGTTTATAGTAAAGAGTTGTTGGTGTACAGTTTGCCCAGATTAAAAGTCTGTAGAGACATTAAAGGGGATGACCACCTGTCACGGTCCTCTGTCCCAGGCCTGAATGACACCACAGGGAGCACACCACCTGCTTCCACTACGTCCTTTTAATGTTGGGCAACTCTTTAAAGATCCCACAATGGTACTTTGTGAGGGTGCCAAGTTTAGAATGATGGAGGGTACCAAATTATATCGTGCTGTGCTGACGCTGGCCTTCAGCTGCAAGTAATTAGGACACTATAATTTCTCACTTTGCTTACAGATCAGGTCAGGAAGTGTTATTCCTCAAAATTATGACAAAAGTTATCATTTAATTGTTGGGGTTTTTGGTTATTAAAAAGATGACAAAGATATCAGAGATTTGTGTGATACGGGAAGAAGTTTGCCAAATACAACAAACAACTGATTCAATTAAGATAAAATTAGAAAATGTCTCAATTTACCAAACAATAAACCACAATAAACTCCCTGTTAACATTTATCTAGAAAAGTGATAAATCCAATAATGACGGTAATTAAATATTTGACACATGTCAGGGGAGGAAAAGGATTATTATATACAGTATGCATGGATCCATGATTACTATCGCCAAAAGGTTTCAAGTGCATTGGACCCCAGCCACAGTTACCTTGTCACCTGGCCACTAACTGCCTTTGATGTAGGCTACAGAAAATTTCAAATAAGACGGTCATATCACTTCATACCACTAGATGGAGTATTGAGCATCTTCAGCTCAGGCTTTTTCCCACACATGTGGAACTCCAAAATGCCAAACAAATCTGCTATTGTAATATTAAGAAAATATGGATTCACCAGAGACCATTAAAATTCTTAGTGTACAGTGGGATAAAAAGACACCTTTGGAAGAAGTGTATTTGTTAAAAGAATAAACCACAGTCAGAAGTCAAAGACAGCTTCGTACAAAGACCCTCAAAGTGTCAGTCTGTCTTTGCTCAAGGCAAACCTTTTCATCTCCTACTCTCACCCAAACAGCCATTCATGGCACTTATAACTTCAACTATAGAGTCTAGGAGCAGCTGATTCTCAAAAGGCACAAGTCATTGACAGAAATGATAAGCATGCAATGATTATGAAAGATTAGGAGAGGTAGACCAAACCAAGAACTTGTATGTTTTATGTTTAGAAAATAAAACTTCAATATCTGAGATCACCCACTGACAGTTACAGTCAATATAACACATAAAAGTAGGAAGTTGGCACAAGAATGAAAAGACAATATCTTACTTAAAAAAGGTTATTTAAAAGGTCTGTGTGAACCTGTCTTGCCATAAACACTAAACACATTCCTCACTACATAGACACCTTATCCAAAGCCCTTACTGACCTCTTATGGCTGGAGTTGCAATCTATGGCTTTATTTTGCAACAATAGCCAAATTCATGGATACTGACAACCTACTGATGTCCACACAAATTACTATTAGCAATGAAAACTGGAGCACTTTATGGAAAACCTATTAAGACACTAAAATATGGAAATGCCAAAGCCTATTATCTGTCACACAAAACATCAAAAAACATGCAATTTTGTGACAAATTGTGGCCCTGTATTCTTCTCCATGAAACTATATTTCTTTGACAGCAGACTTGAAAGCAAAAATAAAGTACATTTGTGTCACATTGGTCTATAGCGCAGTAATGAACTAAAATAGGTAAGAAAGTCCTACACACTGTACTCTTAAATCTTGTCCGATTTATGCAGTTATTGTGGTGTTTCTTCTACGTCCTCTGAGCTTTTAGACACATCATCAAAAGAGGTACAGTTTGTTCCCAGCCTTGTGTCCTGGGTCTTTGCTATTAAACATAAGAAGATCGGGTTAAAGTGATCAAAGACCCTTAGTTTCTGTGGCTCAAGTGTTGCACCATTTCATCAAAGGCCAGCAGTCTCTTTTTAACCTGCACTACCTCAGAGTAACCCAAAACTTCCAGGTAATGGAGCTTTTCTGTAAATACTGTACGTGCTTTAGTCAATGGGAACCAATGTGAAAGAAAGGCTATAATGACACAAAATGAGCGCCTCTTTGCTCACATTCCTCCAGCGTGTGACAACAAAGGCACCTGTCTCTTTTATCTTAAAAAAACAATACACAACAGACTTCAAAAGCATATCCTTCTGACCAAAGAGTTTGTCACACAGTCATACATCAGGCCAGTCGCCACAATGTGCCAGTGCCACTAATGCTTCCTCCTGCCTCTGGTTAATTGTCAGGGCATGTGTCCTCAGACCACAACTTAAGAGGCCTTTGTATTAGCTTCCTTTAACTTCCTGTGGATGGCCAATGTCTCTCTATGGCACCTATAAGTTTAAACATGTGTCTGTAAACTATGTACTGAATATTATGTGGTACGTATTCAAACTACATATTGTTTGCTTTTGTAACGTGGAGTGTATGTGTTTTCACTGCATTTTTAGTGATATTAAGAACTGCAATGACACACATTACACGACTTCCCGTATATCACAGCTCTATGGTTTTACAGTAGCCCTATAGGGACATGCTGTTTTCCATAAACTAAACATTGGCACCTGAATGAACTCCAGCTGCTGCTCCTCCACACGGAATGTGATCAATATTCCATCCATTCCATATTTTGGGAGATAATATATGCATCTCAACTCAAACAGCTGCATCCACAACTTGGTCCAGAAAAAAACGTATCTGTTATGTTATCTATTGTTTCAATAGATATTCAATATTTGTTTGTCATTTATGTAAAAGCCCAGGATAGTACATTCTGAGTTGTATGAATAAAAATGTTTGGTCACCCTACCTGCTAGCTCTTCATACATTTAAGGACACATACTGCAAGTATTGAGTTGAATGCCACATCTTTCATCAAAACCTGAAGAATTCAAGTAATAAGTCACGTTTGCAGTTTAGTCAGTAGAACCACAATAGGGTTGCCTGTGTGTGGTTTACTGTGTCCATGTGTGCAGCAGATAGTCTGCAGATGGAAAGAAGTTTTAGTCTGTCTCCTTCATTCCTCTCCGCATCACACACAAAGTCTATCAGAATGGATTCAAAACAGAAATACTTGGTGCTCCGCATAAGGCCAGCATGTGTTGGCCTGTTGCACCTATAGGCTGTGTTTTAATCTCCAGCCCAGCGCCACATCATCAGTCTGCTGCAGCCCAGTACCTGAACCAATCACCAATGAACTCTGCTTAAAGAATGCAACAGGCTTTCTCCTTTTTGATAAATGAAATGTTGAACTTACTGTGTTTCCTATTGATATCAAATAAAATGTATCTGCCTTAGATCCTATATAAACCATTCCATACTTGGTGAAAGTGCAAGGCAAAGGCCAAAAGGAAAAGAACATTTAGCTACAGTTAACTTTGTGACCATACTGCTAATACATTGAACCCATTAGTAAAGTAAAGTAGGCCTGGAATCTCTCCAATTTGAATCTTTACCAAAACAAAAACTGATGATATCCAAGGCTATCCATATTAACAAGAACAGAAAAAAATATCTCAATCTTAAACATGGCTACTTCTCATTATATTTAGAGGTAGTGTAATCTGTGTCCATTTATTTCAGAAACACCTCAAACATATAGAGAACAATGTATTTCTGAGTGGTATAAGAACTGGGATGTCAAACCATGC
>JAVQKG010363724.1:0-12450 GCA_036025885.1 Hypseleotris bucephala | reverse complement strand
TTGTGGTGGAAATTATATTTAAAATAAAAATTCAAGCAATTCATAAAAAAATCTAAAATTTAAAATGTAAGCATTTTGAAGGATAAACACCTATACGAACAGTGTAACTATGAGAAAGTGGGCATGTCACTATCTGAAACAAACAACTATTACCTACACAACCAAGCACACACCTTATACAAGATACACAATTACATGTATTAACAACATTACTTGGATAGTGCTTATTCTGTATCTACTAAAACCATTTGATAAATTGCCCTGTGGATGAATGCTAAATCTTGCCATTGATGTTACAAATTTATTGAGCAGAATGATTCAGCAAGACTGTGTTGAAACATGATGGTAATTGCACTTGTTGACCATCAGATTGACAATTTGATAATCAAATCACCTGTCAAATATTTGAATTCCTCCTTGTGCAGATGTTCTTAGAAGAGATCCTTAAGAAAGTCTCGGAGTAATCAACTGTGATTTTTTTCCCACTGTCCAACAACACTGATGTAGTCTTTAATGAAAATAATTCAAATGCATGTCTTTTGCAGTTTTTTTTTTTAAATAAATTATCTACTTGCGACAACTTTTGATTTTGACAACTCAATTCTTCGCTGCTAAAAAGAAGAGCTAGTTGAAGAACACGTTAGCATAGTAGGGGAATTTCTATGGGAATGCCTTCACACCTTGGGCAGATCTGCAAGTCGCACAGTCTACCTCCATCATGTCATAACTCTACAAGTGGCGACAGTGCATTTCAAAGCCTGCTGCTGTCCCTGGCAGCTAACATTAGTGCTATGAATAGGCAAGTTATTTGTGTTTATGCAACTAAATCCTGGTCTTTTTATGACTGTTTACCATGGAGGGAGCCACGCTAAAGAGACATTGCAGAATTGAATATCACAAATAAATGATATCCGATGCTATAACTGCATCCAACACAAGTTCAACTAAGTATTTGAAACTGGTGAACCACAAGTAATGTATGTGTGTACACTGCTTCTCAACAGTTAGCCACTCGTCGGCTTTCCAAAACCGCTGTGTTTATTCAAATATGAGGCTGAAAGAAATGCGTTAACCTGCAGAAGCCCACACTCTGTATTTATTATTCCAATATGGAGGTGAGGCGTGCCTAATGGTTCGAACATAGGTATAACTCTCCAAGGCCTGGGTGGTTGTCCCAGTGAGGGGTACACCGGGCTGGATTGAGAATAAGGTCCCACAGCGCACTGCAAAACCTACCTCTGCTGGTTGTAATGCTTCCTGCTTGTTGTTTTATGTGACTGCATTAAAAATGGGGCATCATGCTATCAATAGGCTTTTAGACACTGGTGCCAAAAACGAGGGGCCAGTTCAACATACAGCTGGTGAAATCAATAAATGAATCAATGGAAATGTACACGTCAATGGAGCCAATATAAAGTGAAATAGTTGTCATTAAAAAGAGCCTTAGGGAGTTGAACTCATTTGTGACATTCACGTCAAACCAGGGTGGGACTGGTTAAACCGGGACGGTGCAGGTGTCAGGTTAGATGGTGACTCAAAGTCTGTGCCCTCAACACAAGACCCACCAAAAACATTAAATTGTGACACACCCCCAGATGCATGTGCTAACTTGTGGCATACACTCACACACAACATTAGATTGGCGCAATAAATTTTAACACTATTTTCAGGAATCATTAAAACTATAGCCTATTATCAATATATGAGAGCTAAATTTATAGTTTTAGATATTTCAGAAATCCTTGCAAAAATATTCTCACTATTATTACTTATTTTACTACCAATTTTATTGTATATGTTCTGAGTGTTTCAGAATATGTATTAGGCTATAGTCTTTAAACTCTACAGCACAACCTATTTTCAACATGTTGTAATGGGCAGCCAACCACTGACAGCAAGGTTGGTTTGATCCCCAC
This sequence comes from Hypseleotris bucephala, assembly GCA_036025885.1. NCBI lineage: Eukaryota > Metazoa > Chordata > Actinopteri > Gobiiformes > Eleotridae > Hypseleotris > Hypseleotris bucephala. The sequence continues at coordinate 10,534 of JAVQKG010363724.1, read as the reverse complement.
TCCAACATTATGTCCTTGGGCAAGACACTTTTCCAGCCTTGCTTACTATGTGAGTGTGTCAGTGTGATACCAGTGTTAGATTATTTGGTGGTGTTTAAAGAGACTGTTGGTGTGGTATGGATGCCATGTCTCTTTCAGCTTGTCTATAGGCAGCTGTGGCTAACCATCACCACAGAGGTGATGCTCTGCTCAGAGGAGCATAGAGCAGGTTTAATGTTACAAAACAAATGTGGGAACAGTACAATCTCTGCTCTCTATCCCCCGCTCCTCATCACTTCTCACTCTGTCATCTCGACCGTTTAATGACAGCGTACAACATGCATCTATCAGCAATCTCCAACGAACCCCAAGGTCATACGCATGGTCTGGCATGTGGCAGACTGATAGCTTTAAATATATCTATCAACGGCATCAGTGGTAAATCTTCATCAACTTTATGGCCTTCCTGGAGGTGAGGGGGCAGGCCCAAGAATGTGTCCTGTTGACTCCACACTTTCCTGCTCTGGCAAGTGTGGGAACCCGGGCAAATGCAACTTTATGAAACATCTTTGAATAATGTTTGGATTAGCAGTCAAACAGTGTTATCTAGCGCTGAACTGTTTTTTAAAAGGGATTTTTTTAGGTTGAGGTTGGACCACCTCTGGAGATAAATGCTACCACTTCCCCTTCTCCTTGGAGCAAAACATGCCCATAAGGATTTCACAGTAAACGCATATGAAGTCCTGGTTGTACACGCAGCAGACAGCCAGAATAGAGCTCATTAAGCCTCTATACGCCTGTCAGACCATGTTGCACTAATGCCTCTCAGGGAAAATTGTGATTTAGTGTGATTGAGTTAAGAAAATCATAGGGTTGATTTAAAAGGACGGAGAGAAAACTGCTGAAAAAGACCAATTGTGGCATTGTGTTTTGAAAGCTTAAGTAAAAATCTAACCTGAAGCATTTTTCCATTTTATACTTAAGGCAAGAGAAACTTTTCACCTGAAAATATGTCACCTCAAGATCCTTTTGATGATATATAACAGACCAGAGATTTACAGGGAAAGCTTCAGCATCAAATGACCCTTTATATGCTTCTGGAAAGTAACCCATCTGCATTAAGAGGTTATTCAAGAGGTAACTGAAAAGTTAGTTAGTTAGTAATATCTTTTAGCTAGTTGTGTAAACATATTCAGTATTGTAGCAGAGGCTCAGAAGTTGGATTAGGTTGTTGGCTAGGTTGGCAGTTCAATGCCTGCTCCAATTTATACAGCTTTTGTGTCTTTTGGCATTTCACTAACATATGATTGTTATGTGTGGTGGTCAGAGTGGCCATATATATAGCTTCCACGTTCACCTGACTGCTGTGATAGAGGCAGCATACCACCCTCAGTCAGTAACTGTGAATGAATGATTTCAATTGTAAAGTGCATTAGGAACATTTAAAAGTCCATTATACATTCATACAAAAATCTTTACTAAGTCTTGTGGCTATGACATAGATGCATGTAGCACATTATCTGCAAATATGTACATCGTATATAACCTATATTTTTCATAGTCTATATTCTGTAAAGCTTATATTTCTATTTAATTATATTTTTGCATGCTTCTCTTTATCTTATTATTTATCTATTTTATACCTATTTTTAATATACTGTATATACTTTATACTCTTGGCATCCAGTGTGGGCAGCAAAGTAAGAATTTCATTTTACAGGGATACTTGCTTCTTTACTGTGCATATGACAATTAAAGCATTGCATCTTGAATCTACATGAAACTTTAGTCTACAGAAGATGACCACCACAACTAAACAATCCAGACTCCACCAGCAGCCATAAATCACTCCTCTTAATCAGTCAAAGAAGAATGAAACCCCAAAGCCAAAGCGTACACATTAAAATCATTATCCCAGTACAGGGTACCTCGTACCGTGTGGCATTTAAAAAGTCATTTCTAATCTGCCTGAACATAAAACTTGGGTTGTGTTTTGAACTCCGCCCCGTCCCATTTTCTTTGTGGTATTTTGACTTTGCGAGGGATAAAAGCAGCCTGTGAAAATGGATCGGTTCAAATGGACCAGTTGGCTCCAGATGCAGCAAAAAGAAACCCGGCGCTTCCATCTCCTTCAACTTAACAGCACAGTCGAACTTTATTGCTTACACATGCACAAATCTTATTCTGACATTCTTCATTGGATGCTGTGGAGCTAATGGTGATAGTAAAATGTTATTGTTGTGCTTGGAAATGACCCGATACGTCTCCTGTTCTTTGACCTGCTGTGTCTGTCTATCAGGCCAGCAGCTGTAGTATCGATGGACCGCAGGCTTATATACCACAGGTCAGCCTGGGTCAGTGCGGACTGGTTAAGCAGTGTGGTTAGCTCACACAGTCTCACTTCCAAGCTCAAATTTGAGCCCTTATATTCAGGGATAAATTCAGCTATGGGACAAAACCACAGTCCCATGCCCTACCTAAATTCTACTGGATATGTTTTCAGAAATGGAACAGCAAAGTCTGGACACAAGTAGCATGGACTAATTCTGAATTTTGTATAAAAATTAATTAACATGTGTAAAACAAATCTGATACACTTTAACTCATATTTGGTTGAACTATGTATTAGTATTAGTATTAAGTAGTATTTCTTCCATCAGACCATATCCATTAAATAGAAATCCTGCCAAGCATCAACTGCACTAGGCATGTAAATAATTTTTGCAAACACCAAATGCAAATAAGTTGATCATAAGTGATGAGATGCAATGTTTTTCTGCTGAATCTGTACAAAAGAGCATCAGTTCACTCAAAGCAACAAGTTGTGGCATGAGTTATTGATGTGGCTTTGAATACACCCACAGTATCTCAACAGCAGCACTTAACTTTTGGATGTATTTTTGTGTATGGGGTGTGTACTCATCGCTGGCTAAAGAAAACTAGAATTATTTTACCTGAGGAGAGTGGTGGTTGCACATGAACAAAACAAGGTCTGAGATTGCCCAACAACTCCAGAAAATGGAAAAACAACTTGTGTTGCACTTGTGTGCATACATGATATTTTATACTAATAGTTTCAAATACAAACAATTTTCTGTTTTCCTGTTCATGCTTAATGATTGTTTGTTGTTTCTCATTGCTTTCATATTCACAGTTTTTTTGTTGCAGCCACTGTCAAAAATGTAGAAGTTTCTCCAAATATTTAGTTTTGGATTTGCAGGTCGAAAATACTTAATTATCTATACCTTTTATTCTCGGCATTCTTGGCAGTTATAATAGCCATAAATGAGTGTCAGTGATTGGCGGGTCTCTAAACAAGTGCAGTGTGTACAAGTCGAGACACGGGCATCTAAACACGCCTGTTTACCACAGCTGTGTTGAGCAACATGAACAAGCGTGTCCCTGGTAAATACAGCCTGAGGCCTGAGGCAGACGTAAAAACAACAGTCAGCATGTGTCAGTCTCTCTACTGTCTGTATCACCCTCAGTCTCATCATCACAACTTCATAGAACGGCACACTTTTAGAGCATGCAACGCTGAATTTTGTAGGAAATGTCCTTTGCTTCATTGGACAGACACCTCCTAATCCCCACCATGAATGTTCTCAGTCTCAGTTAAGTCTTTGTAAATGTGTAAATGATTTGCTACAATTGTCAACTAAAAACAATCTCCAGTCACAATGGAAATAGTTATAGTATTTTCTTTAACTTTGTATGATACAGGCATTTTGGCCGAGTAGAAATGACTAAGGACCTACAACTAGTGCAGTTTGAATCCAGCTCCAAAAACTCTCCAACGCCTTTGGTCTTCTAACTTAATTACAGTTGTTTTAAAAATTTAACATAGTCAAGCACACCTACTAATACGGCCACCCACTTCAAGCTCTCGGGAAGTCATTGACAGAGGAAGGAAGTGTCAGTCAGGGGAGAGGACTACATCTCTTAAAGGGGCACAGGTCAACACTTTATTCAAGAGGTATTTTGAAAATAGAAAATTGAAGATGTGACATTGTGGAGATATGATAGTGTGACCATAAGGGTTGGGAATCATCAGAGAGACAAGAGATGACAGTGTGCATGTCTGCTTTGATAACTTTGTCCTGAATTTGTTTTTGTTTACAAATTGTTCGCATATTTTTGAAAGATTCTTTGCAGGACCAGGAGTAAGAGCCTACTCCCATTCTCAGCCTGAATGCTCAACAAGTTAAAAACACATGTCAGGCTTTGTCAATGCAGGAACAAACACACAAGCTCAGGATGTGAACGCAGCTAACCCCACACCTCGTATCAGCACTCATAACATTTCCCCTGTGATAGAGGCAGCACTTCACAACACAGCTGGGAAATCATAGGATAAGTTGTCTCTATGTTGTCATTTGAAACACTTTCTTTAAACTTACTTATGTTCAGATAATGTATTTAAAGCCATTTACAAACATAGACCCCAAATAAATGTTAGGTGTGGATTTACTTAATTGTTACCTACACTGAAGTAGGCCTATAAACATGCACTCATGATCATCCCTTTGTGTCAGCTTATTAGACTAAATAGGTTAATCATATTGGCTGCAAGCGTAAACTTGAGCTTATCGCTTTGGTACACAGACTCAAATCTGGGAAATTCCTTGAACAACACTTAGGCCAAAGCAGAGATGGGTGGTCCACACTTGTCATTTTATCCCCACAGGCAAGAAGGCAAACACAAAGCACCATGGGAAACATAAGCTAACGGCATGGCAGAGCATTAGACGAGCTGTCAGTCTGAAAGGGCATGAGGCATGAACTTTAGAGAGGACTGGAGACTGTATAGTGTGTCTAATCCAAATATTTCGCTTTCCAAGAACCTTTTTACCTGGACTAACCAACCTACCAAAGTTTAAACCAGGACAAACAATCCCTTAACAATCCCTTAACAATCCCTTAACCAAAACAAAACAAAAAACCCAGCAGCTTTGAAATCCCTAGGCCTTATTATCAACATTTAGAAAACGTTGGGTAATTCCGCACGGTTTAGTTTTGCCAGAAACAACACAAAAACATACAGTTATAGCAGAAAAATAACAAATAAGAAAATAATAAATAAGAGTGAAAATATGAATAATATAGCAAAAGTTTTGAATAGTTGTTTTGATTTTAGCCTTGACTTAGCTGCTCTGCTAACACTCCGCTCACACCATGTCCTGAGCAAACATACTCTACAAACAGAAGTGGGGCTTGTTTATGCCCCAAAAGCACAGGGGCGTACAGATGAATGCGAGTGAATGGAGATGGATGAGACGTGAAACACAAACATGCCTTATCTTGGTGTCTCTAGCCCTGAGTTGACCTTTACTTGCATGTCAACTTCCTTAAATCTGTTTGCTCCATTTTCTGTGACCAAAATGCAGTTTGTTCAGTCAATAAATTACATTTCCCATTGCCACACAAACACAAAGCGCACACTGTTTCTCGCTTCTTTCATAGTCGATATATTGGCACTCCTCGCTCCCTGGCATTTGTCTGTCAAGCCCCTGACACAAGACTCCTATGTAACTAATCTAAAACCAGCAGGCCAGTAAAAGTCAATTGTTTACGACATTACCTACATTTCCTACAAACAATGTGTCTTTGTCTATTGGCCTTACACTGATAAAAAGGAGAAGTCAATAGATCTTCTCGGTTATCAGACTGTCTGGTGTTTACCTTCATATCTCTTGGTCACACACAGAGAGGAAGAGTGACGTAGAGGAAGTGCAGGTGAATCACTGATTACAGGACGGACTGGATGAGCTGCTAACATGCAACGCCAACAGCTGTGGAGCCAGAGGGAAGCAATAAGGAGGTCATGAGAGTGTGCTGACAACAGAATACAAAACATCACCTCAAATCAATGTCTTAAAGTTATCAGTTTAAAAGGAGAAATGTTAAAAAGACCTTACTGGAATACCACTATCACATGTACCAAGAAGTTTCAGTGCCATTTAGGATTACTAGGTATTGGTTTAGATTAGATATTAATAGAATATTATGATTTAGTAATTAACTAACTTCCACACTGAAGCTATTCCAGACTCAGGAATGTGAGGATGTGGAGCATTATCCCTTTCAAAGCAACAAAAGCCCAGGTTTATAGACAGGTGCTTGGCATGACTTTACAAGACAATTTAAGAGACATTTTAGCAGGTGAGCCGTTTTATGGACAGCCATTAGGATGTTTTTCTGAGCCGACATGCTGCAGTCATGTTATTATTGGTCACATTCATCACACCGCAAAAACGGAAAAATAAGGGAGACAGAGATAATTGGGCCAAAGTCTGATTGATATGTGCTGTACTCCGCTCAGAGTTTTAAACATGTTCAATATTTGATGGTGATTATAAAGAAGAGTTGAACTCTGGGATTGGAACCCATGACCCTCTGGTTGCAGGGCAAACACTGCACCTCTTCCACCCCCTCTGAAAATGTAAATATGTCTATTTCAGTCCAATTTCACGACAAATGTTGAGTTATTAGATTTAAAAAGACAACAGATGATGATAAGTTCTGCATGACATATGTTTTTCAATGTTGTCTGTGGCATGTGCTACTGTCACATTACAAACCAGGTTGTAAAAATTGTAGTACATCAATCGTGAGTGCAAGATTTTTTTGCTGAAGAATATTTTCACAATGGATGGACTGGGTGGAGTTCAGGGCTGTAGTTGTTATTTTTGTCTAATTCAAACAGTGCTGGTCAAGTAAGCGCCTCACGTGAACTAGCATCTACCTGTTTATGTGTACATTGTGTGAAAAGCAAACAGGCCACCTATCTGCAATATGGAGAGGATCCACGTCACAGTGAGTTTGAAGAGGGGAGCGGTGTGTGTGGAAACCGCAGTGACGTCCCCTTTGAAGCTCAAAACAATCTGTCTGCCAGTGCAGTCCTCTCTGTGGTTTGTTTACACTGAGAAGTATTCCAGACAGACCTCCTTAAGCAAGCGCACACTACAAACTTGAAATAAGCACATTTGTTTAGCTCTGTTTCTTCAATACAAATAAATACACACCTGCTTTTTCACATAGCCGCCTTGTGAATCAATGAGAGCATCTTACATATGGACTATGTTTATGCATCTGTCTATAAACAAGCATTCAGGATATGAGCCATTGTTCTACAAAGGGGGAAAGATGATCAAGCACTAAAAATTGAAACCCCAGGAAGGACAGTTCGGCATTGGCTTTTGCTGGCTGTCCTTCCCTCTGTCTACAGCTGTCTTGAAGCTCTCACAAAGCAGAGTCCACTCCCACATAGCAGTAAAAAATGGCTGGGGCAAAAGGTGAAGGTGTCTGTCTAGTCCATACTGTCCCAGTTCTGGCGGCCATGATGGAAAGGTCATGTGTTTGATATCTAAGTAGCTCTATGTAAGGAATGAGTGGGATAGAGCAGGTATGTCAACAAGTGTTCGCCAAAGTATGTGATTGATGGCAAAGGAGCACAAGGAGAAAACATTAGCTGAAAAGTCAGGGCAGGTTGAAGCAAGTGAGTTACATTTAAGCAATAAAATATACACATACTATGTATGTAAGTGGCTATGTTAATATGATCTGTGTTTATAAGGTTACTGCCATAGTAATAAAAAAGAATAACAACAATAAACAACAATAAAATGTAATTAAGTTTACTCCATTATTTTCATTTAAGTAATCTAATCTGGGGGATCGCGATGTCCCAACTGGGGGTCGAGAGATGATTTTCATAAATAATTGTTTGTTTATTTTTAATAAATGGCATGTTAGTCATAACTGTAGTATATTTGAAAACACATTAAAGCATCGCAGCAGCACTTCAAATGTGTTTACAGAAGATACACATTTCTATTTTTTAACTTCTTTGGGGAGACAGGGGGTCCCGGGCTGAAAAGTTTGGGAACCCCAGATCTAGATGTAAATGTATAGTTTGAACAGAAACAAACAAGGAAGAAGGGATAATTTAATATAAATATTATATTATGTTAAGATTTGCTAAGAAGAATTGTGTTAGCTTGACAAACTAATTAATTACTGAAGCCTTTATGTTCAAAATTGTTACAAAGCTGTATATAGTATATATATATGTAGTGTTAAGCTTTCAATCAGACATGGCTTAACCCACAAACACCCATCTGTATATACTACACTGGTGTGAATAATCTCCAGAATACTATAGGATCAACATAATGGACTCTTAAAAGCGGACATAACTAGACAAAACACAAACTTGTAAACTTGTGCTCGATAATAACTAATTAGTGTCTAAAAGGCTGCTACAAATACAGCCAGAAAACACCAATTTATATTATTAAGACGTTAAAAAAGGGAGAACATGATGCTTGAATTAGCTGTAATCTGTGGGAATTACCATGAAGAGCTGCTGGACCATCAAAGATGCAATCAAAGTTTAAGGCTTGTTTTCAGTTTTGGCTGAGGCGCTGTATGAACATTATATGGTAGGAAGGAACCATCAACAAGGATTCCATTCTTCTGCGGGGCCTGCTGCTGCCGCTGGAGTGGGTGTCACACACAACACTGACTTATTTAGGATTTTGTGGATGCGTTGGTTCCCACCCATCTCCACCCAGTCCTGAAATACACCACCCAGGACTGTTACTTATATAAATATATACACAAGCCTTATGAAAAATAGACTGAGAAATCCTTTAATAATCCCTTCTGTGGCTAAACACTTTCTCAATTGAAAAAAAAAGACAAAGACAGCTGTAAAAGTAGTATGTTTTTGGAGAACGGCGAACGCCGCTTTAAGAGCCTTCAAATATTCATTTACAGTATCAATCCAGCTATCTGATTTGATCTGCCATAAAGTAAAAGAGTCTTGGACTTCTGAAAAAAATACTGGCACATTTTTTTTTACATAAAATTATGGAAATCACTATTATTTAAGCCAGTTTATAAACAGGCACGCTGTCTATGTTTTAGGCTTTTAGAAATTGTAGTTATTGTATTATATGCATTAAAAGCATATTGTGTTTAACTTGCCAATAGAGCATTTCTACTTTTTAATGGCAAAGGGGGTTTTCTGTATGGCAGTGATTCTTTTGCACAAGCATCTTTCCATCTAATTTTCCTAGTTTAGTGAAAGTTCTGCCCTGGCTTCAACAGTCAACCAGTGGCCTCTGCAGCACTGCACTGTTCATCATGGGGGACCAGTCAGTGGCCGTAAGAGAGGCTACGTTTGGGATCCCGGTCCCGGTGGGACCATATGGTAGGCCTATTCCCACTGGGGTAAAGTGCAGAGGAACGAGGAAGACATGCAACCCCCTGGCGGCTGCGCGTGGAAGTGATCCAGCTCATGAAGGCTGGACCGGAGCCAGCAGCAAAAAAAGCCTGGCAGGATCATTAAGAGGGAGCTCTCCAGTAGAGACACATACACAGTCAGTCAAAGCCAGCCCAGAGCGGAGCAGCTTTCATCCAGATCGGTGCCAGACGCAGACCACTTTGTTCTCGAGTTGTAGGCTACTACTTGAGAAGTACGTTTCTTTCTTTTTTGCTGGATCTTTGCGCCTTTTCTGGTTTGGATTACCCTATATTTAACTACAGTGGACACGTCTCTTCGCGCAGGTAAACGTTGGAGAGTTGACGGCTCTCCGTGGACTCTTGCAAACTTACAGCTTAAATTTTTACCACGTCTTATTTGCATTTTTTTTTTTTCTTTCATGCTGGATTGTTTTCATTCGACGCTAGGTTTGCGGACCTTCACCTATAAACTGTCACTGGCTTGTATTTTACTTCACTTTGCATTGAGCCTTTCCAGAAATGGTGGGGCATTTGCATTTACAAGCGATGGATGAAAGTCTGAAAGGAAAGAACCGGGAAGGACTACTCGACAGTCCGGATTCGGGCTTACCTCCGAGTCCCAGTCCGCCTTTCTGCTCGCTTTCGCCGGGGCTCATCGAGTCGCGCTCGGGCAGCTGCACGACGCCCGTGGAGAGTAATCATCACAATGCGCACTACAGAAAAGAGGGCAAACTGGTAAGAGCAAATATCCACACATACTGCAGTGTGGCTGTTAAAACAGTGCAGCCCTCAGCTGCTCACGTGAATGTCCATCTTATTAATTCCTATCACAATAAGGACTGCTCTGAGTGAGTGTGAGGTGGCGGTCTAACGACAGGTCACGGGGTCTGTGCCAGAAATCCACCAGGCCCATTTAAGTAACTTGACATGAACTGTTGCCCATATCAAATGTAGCCTTCTTCTGTGTCATGTGTCATGACTCAAAATGATTATGGGATATAAATCAGGTTTTAGGGTCTATTATTTCAAAAGTTAATAACTATTGGCGACATTAGACTGTTTTCCTTTTTATGTACAGTTTGTGTTTAGGCTACGTTTTTACTGCAGTATGTTAGAAACTGAATGAGAAAAGTTAGGGTATACCTTTTTGTTAACTCTTAACTAAAGTCCTGGAAGACAGTAAACAGGATAGCCTTGTTTTGCCTAGTCATTAATCAAGTTCCAACCCTGGCCGTTGGAAAAAAACAAAACAAATCATAACCCTTTAGGCGCCAGAGTTTTTTTTTCACCCAGACAGTACTGCACT
>JAVQKG010363684.1:0-15299 GCA_036025885.1 Hypseleotris bucephala | reverse complement strand
AGAGAGGCGCACAGGAGGCAGCCGGCAGGACTATGCGACTCGACAGAGTCGACATGAGTACGAGTCCAAGTTCTAAATGAAAATTCCGAGTCCAAGTGCAAGTCACGAGGCTTGCTCCTCGAGTCGAGTCACGAGTCATTGCCCCTCAAAAATCCACAAGTCCGAGTCAAGTCGCGAGTCACCAGTCAAAAGCCCGAGTTAAGTCACAAGTCACGTAAAAGAGTCCAGGACTCGAGAACTCCATCTCTGCACAGCACACAAGAAGACAAAATATGAAGAGGCGAAAAAAGAAAATCACAGTAGGGCTACATGATTTTGACAAATATATATATATATATGTCAACTTGCAATATTTATGACAAATACAGTCTAGATTTGCAATACTGTACAAGTACATTTTAAACCTGTCTGGAGGCATTAACACTTAAATATTAACCTGTAAAACTAAATCATATCTTTTTTAGAACAATAAACCTACAGGGTAAGCATATTTTTGCATACATTTTGTGTAGAGGATATTATATTGCCCAAATCATTAAAATTGTGATTTTTGTTTCAATTAATTGTGCATCACTACAAATGTTATACATTAAAAGTCAAGGAGTGCATAAATATTTTTCTTTCAATTAAGTTTTAATTTTTAACAAAAAGAAAGACTAGCTTGAGTCCCGAAGAAAACTATGCCCATAGATTGCAATAGCCTTTAGCATTAGCATTAAAGAAGTAACCACGGTATTGATTCAGTTTTGTCTTTTTGTGGATTCAGCCCATTTGTCTGTTTATAAATGTAGGAGAAGCTTGGTTAAGTTAATAAAAGTGAAGTTAAAACAAATGCTGCATTGTGGTACTCACCGAGTGTTTGACCACATCAGCCCAGTCTGGAGCTACAAAGTACTCAGTGTTAGCGTCCAGCCACCGGGACAGCTCCTTTATAGCAGGGGCCATAGCACCCCCTAGCTGCAGGAGCACAACAGTACATAGGACATAAATAAGGTTTGTAACTTCACTATGACCTCCACCTTTTTTACTACAGGTTTAAACATTCAGCTATAAAGGTGTATTTTTACCCTGCGTCCCGTCCCCCGATGAACCACGGGGACCCTCTCCTCTCCGGTCAGAGAGTTGATGTCCAGTTTGGTGGGGTCTTTACAGCGATGTCGTCTCTGTTTGGGACGCTCCACAAAACCATGCAACACACTGGCCCCAGGGGTCTACACAGAACAGGGACAAAGGCATGGAAGGTGATGGTCATTTTAATATCAAAGCTGTAAAGCATGACAGTAAAGCGTGTTAAGTCCTTAACAGATGTAGGAGAGGTTCCTTTAAATAAAAACATTGGGGGTATGATGTGAGGGGCCGCAATTTTGTAGTTAAAGCCACGCAATTAAAAACATCTCAAATGATCTTTACGTACAGTAGGCCTATTTTTGCCCTGTGAGCATTTATATTTTTCACCTTTTGTTCTCTACATTATTTTGGGCATCCTGATATGACAAGTTTGTGAACCCATGGTTAAGGTGAGACACAGGTAAAACAGTTTTTTTGGCCAGTTAGGTCCCTTAACAGGAAACAATGGAAATTTCCAATCTACATCTAAAGGTTTATATTATAACATTTAATCAACCTGCATCATAGACTTTTATGGTGCATAGTAACATTTTCCCAAAATGTGTTTTGCACACTCTGAACTAGGGATGCACCGATACCAGTATCGGGTATCGGCTCCGATACCACCTCCCTGTGAAGTACTCGTACTCATAAAAAGTCCCCCGATACAACGCACCGATACCTCTTTACGTCAGCATGAAGCTACCCCTACCTGAGCAGAGGGAGCTATCAGTCAGCTGTGTGGGGCTGATACAGAGAATGATAAAGACAAATGTAAAGAGAAACAAAGTAACTACATTAGGACTACCAGTCCATGCTGCTGTCTCTAACTGAGCAGAAGAGAGTCTTGGAAAATTGAACTATACTGCTCCAGACAATCTCACCATTCACCCGTGTGCGCTTTGGGGAATGACTCTACTTGCTGGCTCCCTTTACAACAGACATGGGCAAGGAGAATCACAAAAATTCTAATTTTTCAAAATTCAAAATTGACGGACAGTAGGGGCCGTGACATGTGCATAACAGCGCTCTACGGTTCCAAATCTTCAAATTCGTATTTGACAAAATTCTGTCTTATATTTGCAGAGAAATAACTCATTAAAATAATAGGTCCATTCTATGACATGGCGCTCATAGCGCTAACAGCACTAACAGGCATCGCCTCCTCCGACATGCACCATGCACGCCTCTCGTTCTTTACTGTAAATATGGGCAGTTTTGTCATAAAAACAACACTAATCTTTAGTTTAGATGTTCTGTCTAAAGCTTTTGTAGTAATTTCGATCACCACTGTCCCAACATCAGCTCACTAAAATGATAGAGTGAGTGAGGCTCTGAAGGCTATGCTCTGGACTCGTGTGAACTGGGGCAGGGACGATACAAACAGAGCAGACGGTCCATAGTGCACTATGGGGGCACAAAGGAGGCCCCAAAAAATAAATAAATAAATAAACATTATAAGTAAAAACTACATGCAGTTTAAAAAAAGAATGACATTGAAATTGTATTAATTCTGCTTCTTTTTATTATAGTAATAATGTTGATGATGGGGCAAGATAAATTGTATTGTTATTAATAAGTACTTGGTATCGATATCAGTGAGTACTCAAGGGCAAGTACTTGTACTCGTACTCGGTTTGCAAAAATGTGGTATCGGTGCATCCCTACTCTGAACCAAACATCTCTACTTAAAGCAAAACCTACAGTGACAAAATTTCTGTCTTGTGCTTAACAAGATTTTAAAACTTTTTACAGATATATATCAACAAATACTTTTTAAGGATTTGTTGATATCTAACTGCTAAATATCAACAAAAAAGCAGTGCTTAATTTCACTATGAAAACAGAAAATCACAGAAAATATGCACATTTATTTTTCCTTACTTTTATGTCAGTAATGTGTAGGAAAAGTTTCAAATTGATACTGTATCTCTAAACGTGATTTTTCTAGAAGTGTCTCCCTGATCCCAGACTTACATGAGTGAACGCAGGCAGGTCCATGCTGTATCCTGGGTTCTGCCGGAGCCACTCCATCAGGCCTTTGCTGGCTGCCTCTCGGTCGATGGCTATGATCTCTGGCTGCGGGGGTGTCTGCACAGGGGGCTGCGGTGGGGTCTGTGCCGGGGTGGGGGTGGAGGAGGGAGTGGGAGGTCCAGGAGGGCGCTCTGATGGAGAGGGGGATGCAGACGAGGTGGACGAGGACACTGTTGAGTGGCTTACAGCTTCAGAACGAGCCTGGATAAAACACACAAGGACAGAAGACTTGATGATCTGAGAACATAAACTAATGTGAGCTAGGACATACCTGATTCATTTTGGAGGGTTGTGCTCTTGGTAAAATGGCAGCAATGACTTTTATGTTGAATGTTTTTGCTGTACATACAATATATATTCTTATCTCAAAGAAGACAGAAGCCAAACAAGGTATCTGAAATTCCTCTTGGTTTTGTGTTTATAAAAGGTTGTTGTTAAGATTGTATTTCAGATCTACATACGTACAATATGTGCTGTATACAAGGATGTTTCATATTTCTAAGTTAAGTTAGTGAAACACACACACACATAAATCTTACCTTGCATACACTGTAGATATGACAGGTAGTGACCAGTAGGCTTTATCAGACTCTAATAGAAGTATCCCTCATGCAGCTGCACCCACCTGTGTGACTGTGAGCTGGAGTCCTCGGCTCTTGGTGAACTCAGAATACAGAGCCTCCACGTTTCTCCTCCTGCCTCTCCTTCTCCTAAGAGAATCATCTCCCCGCAGGCTGCCATTAACTATCTGCCCTGTAACGGGGTGGATGAGGCCGGCCTGCAGTATGCCAGCCATGTCGATCCCCACAGAGCCTGGTAATGGGGCAGTGATGGGGGGCGGGGGCGGAGCCACCACAGCCTCGCCCGTTTCTCCCGAGGCCTTGGTCAGATCCATGGCCGTCTCCTGCCAGCCGTTTATCAACACGGGCCCCGCTCGGTGAGTGGGCGGGGCCACCACGGGCCCCTTCTCATTGGTGGAGCCGGAAGTGGAGCTCTTACCAGATAAAACCTTAGCGGCGGCTTCATAGTCAAAGGCTCGTCGGCCTCCAGCTCGTTTGAGCTCGGGCAGAAAGGGAGGAGCCACCAGCCTCTCCTGTAACAGAGGCAACGAGGTGAGGCGCCAGGCTCCGCGCCCACCGCCCCGAGCCACGTACTGCCAGAGCACAGGTGAGGGACACAAGATGAGAGAGAGATGGTGCCACAGTTAGACAAACATATGGACAGACACAAGGCAGCTGCAACCAGACCTGGGTCAAAACTACACCAATCATTCACTAGAGCCAGAACAACAGAAGGAATCATCTACTGATTAACTACATCTTATTCTGACACAGGAGTGATATGCTTTCATCAACTGCTGTGTTTGACTGCCCAGGCCTGTAATAAACATTTATAATACTAACAATACACACTGCAAAGACAGAAAGCTTTACACTAAAGCAACAACACAATGAAGAGAGCCAGAGGTGCCCAGTGGGGTGTCACAGGGTGTATCTGTGTTTTGAAAAGGACATTGTTATGTGGTCGCAAAGGTATGTATTTTATGTCAAAAAATGTATGATTTGACTAATTTAAATGTAGGACTGAGTGGATAACTTCAGTAAATAATGTTAGTGAATGTTTTGACTGGACACCAGCTCATGATCCATGGTATGAGACAGTGATTGTACATGTACACACAGCAGGGTAGTGTTCTATCATTGACTCGGGTAGTGTTCTATCATTGACTCTCACCTTAGGTATTCTTGTGAGGGGTGGGGGCAGGGAGAAGGACAGTCTGACGGTGGGTGCCTGTGCCCTAGCCTGTGCCTGGACGGAGCCTGTAGTGGCGGAGGAGGACATGTAGGCGGCCCTCTGCTGATGGTGCTGGGATAAGCTGTTAGCCAGGCAGGAGTTTGAAGCTAACACGCCGGGAGAGTCGTACTGCTCACTGGAGGAGGGCCACTTCCCTTTGAGGATAGCATGGCAGATACTGTCCAAACGGTTTATAATTACACGGTCCTGACCACACAGAGAAAATGACTGTCAAAAATACATTTATATTTTTTGAAAATATTTGAGAAATTCACATAATTAAAATAAATGTATTTCAATTATAAAACTTCTTCAATAACTTAACTGTGGCTAGTGAAAATGTTAAATGTCAAAACTTTTGGAGAATAATAGCCACAGGGTCAGTAAAAAAAAGAAGTTAATGCCAAGCCCTGGACTGATTATCTAAAACAAATCAAATTTAATTAAAAATTAATATATTTTATGAAATTACATTTAAAAACATGTGCCATTACAATTATGGTGTGAGTGGCTTCCACGATAAGACCAGAACACTGATTATTGTGTTTGTAGAGATGAACTTATATCTTTATTCAGCTACTACAGTACAATGGTCCCACAATGGTCCAACAATGGTCCAACAATGGTCCAACAATGGTCCAACAATGGTCCAACAATGGTCCAACAATGGTACCACAATGGTACCACAATGGTCCAACAATGGTCCAACAATGGTCCAACAATGGTCCAACAATGGTCCAACAATGGTCCCACAATGGTCCCACAATGGTCCAATGTAGTAGCATTTCTGCTATTTCTATTCAAGTCTTGAACAATGGCAATTGTTTTGCTTTAGGAATAATTACATTTTCACTTGTAACAGAGAGTTGACTACATAGTGGTACAGGTGTATTCCCATTTATCTGTATACTAAAGAGTTACATACCTTTGGCCACTCGGAGAAGGAGTAGAGGGCCTTCTCCTGCAGCAGCTGTGCGATGGTGGGTTCTCTGGACTCGTGGAGGCTGTCTATTTCACACATGGACATGGGGGTCGCAAACCGAGGACTGCCTGGGTATGCCTCCACTACTGGGGCTACAGCAGGCACAAGTAGAGAAGGTCCAATTATTATTTGAAAGCTTTTCGAATTAATTGTGCTTACATCTAAATACGTTTTTGCCTGATCTTTTTCAAACTTTCTGGACAGCTACATATCATGAAGATGCTGAACTAGACTGACTTTGGTACTTCTACGATGAATAATAATTAATTAGAGGTTGTCTCAGAGGTTGCCCGGGATACAACAATATTCACAGTTTTTAGATGGATTCAAACTGCCAACACTCCAGCTAGAGGACCTGTAACAACCTGTAATTAAATAAGTACAAAGTGTCTTCTTTACCCACATTACCTATGAATGAATGTAGTTGTGCGACTGGTGTTTGGTGGTGGACAAAGCTTCCACGGTTATGTCAGTGTGGCAGAGGTCAGCTGTGACTACCATGATAGTTTACCACTAGCCTGGCCTGCCATGCCCAATGCGTTCTTATAGAAAGCAAAAGGACATGGAAAGGCTGCTATTCCAGTGACTCCTCCCCCTGAGAGCGTCCTATCGGGCCAATCAGCGCAGCACACCGCTTCTCCCCCAAAACAATAAAGATTTTTTTTTTTTAAAGAAAAAAACAAACAAATATGGTGCCAGGTCGGAGCGAACGGTTAATAAGGCTCTCTTGTCTTTTTAAAATGATCTAAATATGTCACAAGAAGAAGCAACAGCCTCGCGCTACACTGTCGTCACCTCCACACTTTCTGTGATTGTCTGTATTTGACGCCTGTTTGCCCCGCCCCACATTGCCAGACTAGTCATCTTTATGGAGCTAAAGTATGGAATAGTCTCCCTGAAGATGTTAGACTGGCCTCTACTCTCATAATGTTTAAGTCCAGGCTGAAAACTGTTCTGTTTAGCTGTGCATATGACAACTGAATGTGTTTTGTTATCTTCAAACTTTTTATTTTAAATTTAATTAATCTTAAAGGTACTGATTGTTATGTTTTTAATTGTATTATGTTCTTTAACTTGTCAAACCCAAGCAATAAAACTACAACATATGAGTTCATTAGGATAGCTCACCTTTTCATCGTCTTCTGTAAAGGGAGTGCCAATAGGGTTTTTGTTAATGGCTTGTACAACTCCTATGACTTCTCCATCACTGTTACAAATTGCCATGCAGAGGATGGACTGGGTCTTGTAGCCTGTTAACTTGTCTATCTCATCACTAAAACGATGGTCCTGCAAAAAACACACAGTAAGACTCATTTGCACATTTGTAATATGCACTGCTTGACATTTGTTGTTTGTTTAAACTGACAATGCTAACGAAAGGTGCCTGTGTTTTTACTATAAGCAGCACACTGTAATACCCTTGCTGACACATATCCCAGTGCTGTAGATCTCTGGAGGACCAGCATCAGCCCAGAGCCACGAGATAATGATGTGCAACTGGTTGTGAGAGATAGAAATGGAGCTCATAGATGCTGTATTTTTAATGACTACTTTCTTCTTTAACTGCACTGGGGAAATGTTAATTTGGGGAGTGATTTATTTAGAGACCTTTGGAGATTTTTATATGAGTGTTTGTTGTTGGGCCATAGTTAGAACTTGTATATTTAAAATGCTAAATAAATATTTCACAACATTCAACAATGTAGATGAAACTCTCCTGGTATTAAACTACTTTGGATTACTTACTGTTGAATATTGTTGTAAAATGAGATTAGTAACTTCTACCTTGTGAGAAGGCTGGTATAGATTTATGTGATTACTTTACTTCATGCAAATCCATGATGTGATTTACCTCATAAGCGTTCGGGATATTCACAGTTTCTCCATGTTCTGCTACGTATCCAATAATACCTTTGCCCCATGGCACCTGCACCTCACTGGAGTCCAGAGTGCTCGAGGAGGGACGCACAGTGGTTCCCGAATGAACGTCAAAAAACTTGGACACCAACGTCCTCTTGTGCGCGGGACCTTCGACCAGGAATAGTGAGCACCTGTCTGCGTCCACGAGGATGCAGACGTTAATGAGGATTTTATAACTGAGATTTGTTAAGTCCAGATCGTTAGAAATGTCCTTCACGAGCTCCAAGAAGAACTCCCTTTCGTTGGTCTCTTTCAGTCTGTATTTGTAGTCTATTGCGCTGGATGCGTACTGGGGCACGTTGACCCTGGACTCGAGCAGCGCGCTGAGGATGTGCGCGGTGGTCGGAGGCAAGGAGCTGGCTTTGCGAAGAAGCGCGCGGCGCCTCATGCTCGACTGTGACTCGTGTTCGCTCAGGCTCACGTGCTCGTCGTAGGTCCGGTGCGCGGTTGTTGCTTTGGAACGGGCGAAGTTTCTCCGCAGCTCCATGTGGGACGACCTGCGCCTCAGACCGTCCGGGTTAGCGGACCACAGCGGGTCTCGCAGCGGACCGCGTTTGTCATCGGCCGGGGACACTTTGGAGGACTGGGGGTGCTCCTTCAGCCAACGGCTCACCTGGTCACATTTGGCTTTACGCACAAGATACTCCTCAAACAGATCCGGGTGCAAATCCAAAAACGCCTCTATGTCAGAGAAGTCAAACGTTGTCATAGTGAAAGTTGCTGATACTTGAAGTAAAACAACAACAGCTAAAATAGACTATAACGATGTCTCCATCCCTCACTGCAGCTCCGTCGGCCTTGGCTCAAACAGTGCGCGTTGGCAAAACCTGGCTTTATTGAGAGCAGAGTGATGACGCTACAGCTGTCAGTCAAGGCGAGATTGAGCTGCGTCTCCAGGGTTTTCTCTGAGTACTATAGAGAGGTAGGAAAACACAGCGCCTAGATATTCAGAAAACTGAACAGAACTGCAGGGCAGGCTGTTCTCTTCCTCTCTTTATTCTGTACCACCAGAGACACTCGGTGCAAGCCTCCAATCAAAGGCGAATACATAAGTGAATCTATCTTTCATTTACATTGAAAGCTTAAAGTAGCTTTTACAGTATGGATTTATGAAACAACTTGCTGCAAGGATGTTACAGAAGCCACAACTAATTGATAGCAACTATTGCACAAACTATCATTTTCAATTGCAACAAACTCCCACAAGTCAGAATAAGAGGCAGGAGAAGGGACAAAACATTGTTGTCTTTTACACAGCAATTAACCATACAGGTAACAACACTGACTAAAATGTGATATTAGTCTTTGTCCTAAATAAACTATGCAAACACATGCTTTCTTTGTTATACATACAGTACTCTGAATTCACATGGCCTTGAGGTTATAAAGTTATAATGCTGCTCTATTTTCACTCCTACCTTCACTTACATACACCCACGCACCACACTGCCTTCACATAGTTGTAAAGAAATGTATTTTTGAGTCAGGAAATAAATTTTTTTTTTTGCTTTGCTCAATGCTTTGAGGTGTTGGTTCAAAGGTTCATATTTTTTCCTTCTTTCATTCACCACTCCCTGAAAAGGGAAAGGAATCTGTGAAATTAGGACATCACAAGAGGACACATTTGGCATTATTGTATCACAGTTTTTACTTGAGGACATTGTTGATGTGCTATTCACTACCTGTCCACCAGATGTGACACTCTTTATACAAAACATTTTGTTGAATTTCAGTGGCAAGTTTTATATTTTACTTATGCAAAATCTGGCACACCCACATGGTGATCCTTGTGGCTCTGTAATGATCAAGGTTTTCATGTTTTTAATCTGACTTTGACCCTAACAAAACATAATAACCACCACCATAATATCATTGTTTCATCCATTATTGTGTTCTGAAAGGCTCCGGTATGATGTCTCTGTGCTCTGACAGGTTAGTCCATGGGGCAATGTGCAACATTAATTTAAAAAGCAAAAACACTGCAACACGTTTTTCCTACACACTGCTAAATTACTTTCCTCATGTCTTGCAGTATTTATTTGTAGGAAACCTCTGTTTAAGCTCCTCTTGGGGTTAGGTATCAACGTGTATCTGCACAATAACTTAATATTAGGGAAATCACTGCAGGCTGTGGCCCATTTATAATGCAGCAGGAGGGAATGTAATCCGGAGAGCAGCTGTTCCACTGGGGCACGGCTCGGTAATTGGTTACTGGACTTAGCTTATAGGCTGCTTGATAGAGCTGGGTGTTTTGCTGAGACTATGGACAGAGTCTCTTAGGGATCCCAATTAAAGAGCAAGAATGCAGAATATCAGTCTTGTAAGTGCCAACAAACAAGGGGAGGGTTGGTGCGGAAAGTAGTCCATGTCAAGAGTACAAAGAAACAGCTGCATCAGAATAATTTTTACATATTTGATCTAAAGGTTTTACTCTGTAATTGTTTTTAATTTTATAATTCAAAGCACCTCATATAAAAATCCCAAGTAAATACAGTATATACTACAAAACATTCTTGCCAAGACTTTCAGCACCATGGACAGAGCAACATCTCCCTGCATAAGTAGCCTGCTATGTTGGCAAAAAGAACAAACTTTTGACTTAAATAAATGAAAATACTGAAGTTAGATCTTAAATAATATGTCCCAAATTTATACTTTTAGTTTACAATGTGTTAAATAAGGTCAGTTTTGCAATACAACTTAAAAAAGTCATTGGATAGTTAAAACCATCCCAAATAAATGTGATCCAGCTAACTTGGGATTCAGTTTAACTAACTTGTTAAACTGCTGATTATTTAAAATGTGTAAAGAAATATTCTTTACATTGTTTCTGAGTGTGCAGCAACTGTTACTACGCCACACTGAAATAGAAACCTGCCTCTTGTAACCAAACACTACACACACAAGTATATCTGGTGTCGGTGCTGGCTTGATTGTCATACCACCTTGCGCTCTGTTGTGGAAGTTCAGCTGACTGTGAACATGTAATATTATCACATCAACACTCAATGAAGGATTAAAAAACACACTGCGAGTCATGATTGCCCACTTAATATAAGCACAGGACTGTGATGTGGTAATGGCAGAGTGTCACAACAAAGATTCACTTGAAGCTGAAAATTTATTGTGCTTAAATTACCTGTTACCACACCTTTCCTGGGAGGGACTTTGTGTTGCTCACCGTTGGATCTGTGTAGTTTTCAACCACAAGGAATACGGCTC
Source organism: Hypseleotris bucephala (assembly GCA_036025885.1). Lineage (NCBI taxonomy): Eukaryota > Metazoa > Chordata > Actinopteri > Gobiiformes > Eleotridae > Hypseleotris > Hypseleotris bucephala. The sequence goes on along the minus strand of JAVQKG010363684.1, from coordinate 4,240 downwards.
TAGACAAGCTTTAAGGTAAGTGGCTATAAAAGGACTTACTTTTCTTCTGTGAATCATTGTTATTAAGAAACTATTAAGAAACAGTCAAATTAACTGGCTACCATTGGTATGGGTACTTTCACACCAAAACCAGATTAAGGCTAAAAACCCATTTCTCAGTAGGCTACAGTTGTTACTGCAATGTTAACCAAAATACTGGGGGTACAATTGCCTTGTGTGAGAATCCCCCTTTGTCATAAAATGAATATGAAGGTCAAAACTACCTGAGACATTTCTGTTTTTGTAGGTAATAATACATACTAGACTTTGAATGGATACCACAGCAAAATTTACCGTGGACAGTCCGGCGTCCAAATATGGGTAAGTAAACATGAACTCATTGAGGAGGGCATGGTAGCGCCTCCCAGCAAGGAGATTGTGGGTTTGATGCTGGGGCCAGCTGCCTACAATCTCTCTGGGTGAAGTTTGTATGTCCTCCCCGTGTTATTGTGGGTTCCCTCTGTGTGCTTGCTTTCCTTTACCGCCCAAAGACATGCATGTGTTAGGAAAATTGATCACTCTAAAATGTCCCCAGGGCGAATGGTTGTCTGTCTGTATATGTCTCAGTGTCAGCCCTGTGATTAACTGGCCACTGTACATAGCCTTAGGTCCATACATACTGGAATAGGCTCCAGGCACCCACATCCCGGGAAAAGCAGTGGAAAATGAATGAATAAATGAATGAAAATGCTCATTATAAAGGTCCCATCTAACCTAGACATTGATTGACCTATTGAATGTCCACTCTACAGGCAGTTGACAGATCATCATTACAGTAACTATTTACCTGGAAGAAAGAGCAACCTTCGGCTCAATGACCAGCTGTAGGTAAACTGCCCTTATTCTATTCAGAAAATCAACATAGTTTTTACATGCATCCTTTTCTGTTTCAGCATCCCCAAGCCAACTGATATAAACATGGGGTGGGTATTGTTTCTTTAAACCTTTATAAATGCGTCATATTGCCTATTTTAATGTCTAATTTTTTATTATGTGCTTTTAAAGGGAGAAAATCATAAAAGTTGCAACTCCAAAAGAACATCCCTATGCGTCTCACATACCTCGGTTTGCCATGTTCCCACCATATATTTCTTCTGATGATGCAGTTAAAGTAGAGGCAGAAATACCAACCAGTCCACCAGATGTGACACTGCTAAGCAAAACTAAAGGTGAGTAGACAATTCATTTAAATGATCACCAAAAGAGAAGTTTATTTATTTTATGTATGGTTTTAGGTGGTCCATACAGACATGAAATTCTAAAGCCCCTTACTGCACCCAAAAAGTCTGTGAGGTGGTCTGGGGATGGGGAACGTGGCTTTTTAGAAGTAAGTTTGGCATTTTCATATTAAAAAGGCATTACAAAGGATGTTGGCAAAAATTCAAGAACCAGTGTCTGTCAATGTGACTCTCAACAATTGAACATAAGAAAGACCACTTATGAGTCACTTACCAATATAACTGTATCTCAGCATCTCTAAATATAACAAAAATGAATCAAGAATGACTTTAGTGTAATTGGTGTCTCCTTCTCCTCTTCATAGACTGAAACCGCATTTCTTGCAGATATTTGCAAGAAATGCAAGAAACTAGCTAGATGGCTGAGAGTTTTTCTTTCTCAGCCATCTAGCTAGTACCAGAGCTTATCTGTACAGCAGGGCACTCCCTTATTGCAGAACACTTCCTTATTTACATAGCAGGATAACCAATAAAAGGCGAAGCTGCTCAATCAACCAATAATAGACCAGAACCAGTGGTCTTTTATTGGTTGATTGTTTTAAGTTTACCTGTAATTGTTTTATTTTAGATGTATTGTTGATCTTGGTATTTTCTTAACGCAGTACCCAAAACCATTCAAAGGTGAAAGCCAGGTCTTCTATCCAACTCCAACAAAGATCATGCGCTCAAGAACAAAAGCTCACTGGGATTTACCACTGTTTGAAGAGAAAAACAACATGCTGAGAAAAGTTGAGCACTCACATTGGCTTACATCCTACCAGTTGCACTACTCAGGTAATTATGTAGCTATATTCTTCAATGCATCTAAATTTGTGGTCATTAATGAGCTGTAACTGGATCTCATGAGGCATCCTGTATTGGTAAACTGGGTCAAAGATTGAGCTGCTGAGATGTGTAGTAGCGCGGGGATAAAAGAGAAGTCATAAACATTTTTGTCAGATTAGCTCATAGATAAGATACTGCAAAACTTCTGGATAAGACTAACATCATTAACTGGAATCTGGAGATTTCTTTAATAAAACAGCCTTTGAAAGCAGTTCTTATTGTCAGAGGTGGATTTAATGGTCTGGGGGTTTCTACTTAAGTCCTCTTGATTTGTCAGTTCACAGCAACCAGATGGCTTAACCATACAGAGCAAATGGAAAACTGGAAAGACGTATTGACCTTGTAAAGATTTTACCAAATGAACTTTAATAATGGCATATTTGTTTTAGGCTTAGTTTATAGTGGCCTGGGAGTTTGGGGCTCTAAGCAGTTTCCTACATTTGCCTAATGGTAGCATCACCTCTGCTTGTTGTCCAGTATAATGGGGCATACTCCTTTTATCTGTTTTATGTTCAGGTTCTGCAAACCTGAATATATATGACTTCAAGAATGGAAGGAGTACACATACTGCACCAACGGTAGTACACAATAATTATTAATTAACACATAAATAGTGTAGTCCATACATTTCCAAAAATAAGACAAAGTTAAAAAATAAGAAAATCCAAAATTGACTATCTGACTGTTCTGTGATGTACAGTAGGTTGTCTGTAGTTTGTAGAGGCCCGGAGAAGGACTAAAGTAAAGCTTGACTGCTATTGGTCAAAGTGGTAACTGCAAATTCTAATCTGATGTTGCTGTAGAGGCCAGGGGGAAGTAAATTAATAATTATGCCAGATTACCTACTTTACATTATGGAACAGCATTTTCTTACATTTCAAATTTTACAAACTACACCTTTAAGACACATTTAATGCTGATGTCAATACTCTTCTCTTTACAGCTGAAGTTTGAATCCTCTCAATTGAATAACCCATGCAGAAGAACAAAGGGTCCAGGAGTAATAGGTCCCATGACTCATGTCCCAGTCACAGCTTCAGCTTCACCGCGGCCACACGAGAGTCCAGCACACTATAATAAGACACTACGGTTAAATCAAAGGGGTCATGGTCAGTCAGCAGAGGCACAGAGCGCTGACCTGTCCCACAAAGGATCAACTGGGAGCTCCAAGTGTGAGTCCAGGGAAAGTAGCACACAACCATTTAAAAGACAGGAAATCTCAATGGCCCAGGGCAACTATGAGGGCAATCACAACATGGAAAGAAACGAGGAAGATGGTGGAAAAGGTGCAAATGGTGAAGAAATAGATTTTGTGGACAAGGATAAATCTATGGCACCACTACAGTGTCATACTTCTAATCTTAACGTCTTGCCAAGGCCTTCAGTTCTGCCTAGTATTCGGCCTGGGACAGAGGAGGTCAGTCTCAGAAAGGTACAGGACTCATTTAGTAAAGCACAAGCACATCACAAATTCAACAGATCCATCACACAGCCCTCTGTCAATCTGAGGGACAATGTCTGCACTGGACGGAAGCATGATTTTTATGGAGTCAACTCTTTCTATCTTCATGGATGAAAGTATGGTGGCACAGAAAGGCCAAAAATGTTTCATATGAAAACAGAACATTATAAACATTATGACATTTTCTTGATTATTATACGGCGAATTTAAGATTTCTTATGTTGAGTCAGAGGAGGAAAAGGGGGTGACCATGCCAGTGTCTCAGTATTAATTGCCCATACTCAGATATTATGAGAATTCAAATGTGGAAAAAAGTTTGTAAAATGTATTATTTTTCAGTTTAAATCTCGTCCCTTTTCAACATTGGCATGGATTACCATCAGCTTGAATGGTATGAATATAGTTCATCTTTTATATGATACATTTATCCACATCTGACAAATGTTTTGCAATCAGGTGCGCCCTCTAGTGGAAAAACATATCAGATGACGTTGTCTATGCATATACAGAATGAGCCAAGTCCAGAATAAAAAGGCTTCTGAATGCTCCAGTGTGTGCATTTGATCTTATTGGAAATTGCATTTTAACATGGTCTATTTTCCAGTTAATGTTTTGCAGTGTAAGAAATAAAATAACTGCAATTTAACTACACAAGAAGGAAGAAACAGAGCTGTGT
>JAVQKG010363681.1:0-12140 GCA_036025885.1 Hypseleotris bucephala | reverse complement strand
TGCAATGAGCTACATTGTGTACAATTTCCCCATGACATGTTTGCAATGAAGCTAAAATAAAATTTAAATTTTGGGCAAAGGACAATTATAAAGCTAAATGCCCAAAAACTACAAGCATTTCAAATATTCACACCATAAAATTCTCACCCAATGGTGTGCTTGCCCTTTTTATCACACATATGACCCCAATGATCCACCCAATAATTAAACTTGCTTTTGGGGTGACCCATCTGTGTATGTTAATGTAAGTGTCCAGCTGCTGATAAATGGCGTACAATTCAATTTGTTCGGAATAATTAGCTCAGCACAATCCCGCTATAATGTGGTGATAAGTCATTGTGGTTGTGTGCAAGTGTGTGTCCTGACCTGGTTTCTCTCCGCGCTGAACAGGTAACTCGCCATGAGCTGCAGAGCCTCTGGGTTGTCATGGTGATACTGTAAAGCTCTCTCAATGAACTCCCTACACTTGTCCGCTGCACCCTCTTCCATACTGGTGCGCACAGAAAGAGACAGAAAACAAAACTCAGAACAAATATGATCAGATAAAACATATAACTGTGTAATAATAGGGTGTTTTTGTACCAAAGGTCTGTCAAGAAAATCTCAGCGACAGAGCAGTAGGCCCTGCTGACGTCCTTCTCTGTTGGCCCGTCAGAGTCCTCCTCGGGAAAGGCAGAGGCTCCCAGTCCCTAAAATACCCCAGAATAATCAGTAATCAAATAACCACATAACAGTAAATCAATAAAAACATTTCCACTGCCACACCAAAATAACCAATTAAATGTCATCTTAAGTTATTATTGTATCTAACTAAAGATGAACTATTAAGTTCACTGTGATCTTTCCTAAAATGTTTGTTTTTGGAATTACTATTCCATAAATGTCTCAATAGTGCCCCCTGGTGAAAATTGTAAGTATTCACACCATTAACAATAAAACTATAAAATAATAAAGTGAAGAAGTTTTTGTACTTACTGTAGTCTGTGCTTGCTTTTCCAAAGACGACACTAAAACTTGTATTCCTTTCATATAGTAGTCCACAGCCTCCTGTCCTGTGTGGATCTGTCCAAGTGACATGTACTTACTGTGGCCTAAATCTGGGCTCAACTCTACTGCTCGCTGAAAGATCTGGATAGTTAGTCAAGGTCATTAAATGGTCATAAAATAAATTAAATGCATTACAGTACAAAAATAAAATGTTATGTGATGGGTATTTAGTAATAAAACATATATCGTGAATGTGAGGCAAATGGGCAAAAAGGATATTTCTTTAGCTTTTTGAGTATTCCCTAATTCGGAGTAGATGTGTCCAAGCATGTCAAGAGCTTGCAGGTTTGTGGCTTCCAGGTCTAGAGCCCGCTGACAAAAAAGACTAGCCATGTCAAAGTCAAAGCTGTCCATACATTCTTCTGTCTGGGAAGGATAAACACACACAGTTAAAAGTCACACAGCGAGTATGATTTAATTAATGACATGTTTATTAAACAATTGTGTGCTCTTCGAGAGGCAAAATATAAGAAGTAAAGTGTGTGTAAGGGAGGTATGTCACGTGTTAGTGCTGGTCTATAAATCAAATGATGGATTATAATAAATGTATGGAACAATAACATAGTGCAGTTTAAATATTATCGATTTAACTTAGACTGAAATATGTAGCTACATAATGCTCAGTTCTTCCATTTACAATTTCCTCTCATCTAACAGTCAGCTGTTTTGTATGTTCAGGAAATTTTGATTTATGTTGAGTAAATTTCTTTATGTGAGTTTATTAAGAATGATACCTTTTCTAAAAGTTGTTGCACAGAGTACTTCTCAGCTGTCTTCTTCTTGGCTTTTACATGCATCCTCACTTTCATTCTTTCTTGAGGTGTCAACCCAACAATTCCTGAATCTGGTGTGACACACAAATGGTAAACGTCTTACTTACTTATCCAATAGGTTAAAATAATAAACAAATCAAACAAAATGCTTATACAGTTCTTTTCAGATTACAGCTAAATGGACATTGCATTAGAAATAATGTAAATATAAAAGGTGTTACCACTGTTTGGGCGATTCTCTTTCCTCTTTGACTTGTTTTTCCTTTTGCCTTTCGCCTGTCCCCCCATCTTAACAATGAGAAACACCTAATACGTTATTTCTATAGATTAGCACTGTTTGGGCTACATAAAAGGCAAGCAAGTCCCAAAACGCGTGGAAAGTAAAGCTACAGGACTCTAATGCGCATGTCACAAAGAGTGGCTACTACAGATAGCCCAAAGGGACAAAACCTCAAACGCTGAAGATTTCTTTTATAAAAACACGTGCTATCACAACGTATAAACATTGCTTTTTAGTGGAGGCAAAAATAAAAATTAATCATTGGTTAGATAAACATTGATTTTCTATTATACGAGGTTTTATGTGTAAATTATGTTTTTTTTTCTATGGGCGGGTTCGTGATTGACATAAGCTAGAGCCAATGGTGTATGACGTAAACGCGTTACCCCTTTACGTATCTGGAACTTTCTAGATTCTAACCAATGAGCGCGCACGTCATGTTATACGCACCGTTTTTTGTAAATCTGATGTAAATAAACGAATGACAGAGACGCTGGTGATACTGAAACTGCCTCAAATACCTATAAAATCAACACCGAACCGAGCGACTAAACCTAATTCAGGTAAATATGCTCTCCCGATGCATAACGAGTGTACCGATAGCATTTAATCTTACGCTAGCACTGTACAGTGCTGATGAAGAGGAGGCAACGGAATCAATGAAAGCAATGGAAGATTAGCAGCTAGTTATGCTAATGCTAGCTAAATGCTGACTCTGTCAAAGCATTATAACCGCGTTTAACCTCAAACTTTTTCCACTGCGTTGCTATAATAATTGATCAAAGATTTAGCAAGAACGCTAGGTTAAGTCATCTTTTGTTTGGAGAATGTCGCCATAGTGCAGTGTAAATCGTGAAACTGTTTATTTCGAATATATATTATATGTAATTGTAAATATCCATGAAAGATTATTGTAAACGTACTTTGCTTTTTGACAGCACCTTTATCCCGGGTGTATATGACTGTTGAAGCTACGTTGATGTCTATCATCCTTACTGCCTGTTTACCGCCAAGTTCTACGGTCGGACTGTATCGTCCCACACAAAAAGCGTGTGGCCAATGCCGCAGGATCGACCGACCGAGAGAAGTGGTCTGTCACCCCAAGGAAGTACCTGCAGGTTGGCGTTAACAGACCTCTGCTGTCCCCACGTGGCTTTCACTGTAAAAGGGAGCTCCTTTGGACTTGTCAGTGGTGAAAACTGCCATGTCTGAGTTAAATAAAGAAGTACTGGATCTGGTTTGGGGCAGACCCTCTAATGGAGGAGTGTCTGCATCCATATTTCGGAGATGGACCCAAGGTATTAATCTTCTGTGTTTAAACATTATTGCAATTATTATTTCTTTTTTTAATTACTGTAGATTAGTGTAGTTAGTGTTAATTAGTGTAAAGTGAGTGATAATTTTCCTCTTGGCCTGTTTCTTGAACAACTTGTTTGTAATGTGTGTGTGTGTTAAAATAATTGTTTTTGTTGTCACCAGGATTTGTTTTCAGTGAAAGTGAGCATACAGCACTTGAGCAATTTGAAGGAGGCCCATGTGCTGTCATTGCACCTGTACAGGTATGATATAATTTAGTCATAATTTAACCAGTAGCTTGCTAATGAACATGAAATGAAAACCTTTTTTGTACCCTTTTCTAATATTATTTTAGAAACGGTTCAGATTGACAGTATGAGTTTGCTAGCCATTGTTTATTACACATTTATTGTGTTGTATTGCAGGCTTTCCTCCTAAAAAACATTCTGTTCAACAGTGAAAGTCCTAATTGGAGACATTTGACTGGTAAATCCCTTAAATATTTCCTCCAGTATTGATTGTTCAGTTTGTAGAAATTGTTTCTTTTTTAGAGGATGAACAGAAAACAGCACTGTGTTCAACACTAACTGAAATCTTGGAGTCTGCCTGCTCCAGTCCCTCCACAGGCTTCTGCTTAGTGACCTGGGCCAAGGGGCAGAGCCCCCATACGAGCACACACACAAACACACAAGAACAAACGCAACCAAACACACAGGACGCACCAGAGAGCAGTCAGCCAGCACTGGAGCAGCAACCCTGTGAGTTCTGCATGCGTCACACAGTCTAATACATACACATTTACTGAGCTAAAAAAATATATTAATTACTTTTAGCCATTTGTTGACTCATATCTTCAGTATGTTTTTCACAGCTGCTTTGGCTGCTGAAGAACTTGGCTTTGAAAGATTCCACAGTGTCCTCCAGTAAGTTACTTCTACCAGTCTGAGAAGTTTTCCAACATATACCATCTGTCACACAAACTAAATGAATGCAAGGCTGCATTTGCCAGAAGAAAATCGAACATCCATTGCACAGAATACTTGCAGCAACATCTGCAGTCAGCAAAAAGTACTGCTGACTCACAGTAAAAGTGTTCATGCTAATAACTAAAGACAGCTTCACAACAAAGGAAACAATAACAGAAGCTTCTCCTTGCTGATCATTCTAATGTATTATAAATTAAATTATCCTTCCTGACCTTCATGATTATTACTCTTATCATACTTCCTGAAACATTGTATTTGACCATTACTGATTTAGATCTGTTTTATTCTGCAGCAAACGGACTATCATGTCTGTTACTGATCTTAGAGAAGAGGTGCTGTCTCTTTACCACACCTGGAGGGGGTGCTGTGGAGTCTTGTTATTACTTTACTCTGTGATCATCACCAAGGTAAAGTCACTAAAGTCAGAGATGAATTTGTGCTGCATTAACATTGAAATTATGAAACGTTTGCTTTTCTTTTTCCTGCACAGGGAATAGAAAATATCCGTAATGAAATCCAAGATACCATGGAACCTCTAATAGACCCTGTGCATGGCCATGGCAGGTATACAACTTTTGACTTAAATGTTTTAATTTAATCTAATCAGTGAATAAAGGAACTAAAGGCTCTTGCGTTTTGTTTCTTTCTTTTTTCTACAGCCAGAGCCTAGTTAATCTTCTTGTAACTGGCCATGCTGTTTCTAATGTGTGGGATGGCGACAGGGAATGCTCTGGCATGAGTAAGACTGAAATTACATTACATCAAGCTTTGCACTCAGAAGTTGTACAACATACACACAGACATACATACATACAGGATCACAAATCTCATTTCCAGATTTTCAATTTGAGGCATTAAATCTCTATAATCTCCATCAGAGACAATAAATTTTACATTCTACATCATTGCGTAGTAGAGCAAATCATTTCCAGTTGTATATCACTGACTGCACAGCGCAAGATTCTGTTTTTACATGTCTCTTTCCTCTTTGCAGAGCTCCATGGTATACACAAGCAGGCAATGGTTGGCTTCCTCACCCTTATGGAATCTCTTCGCTACTGCAAGGTACAACTATGTTACATGACTTACAAAATATTTAAAATGTGAGTTGGCTTTTCATCTTGAATACACTGTTATAGTTGAAATTTGATTAAAAATGATACTAGACACTGGCTATGTAAACAGAGTGTGTTTTCTTAAGACAATAATATTAAGAAGGGACTATGAATGTAACTTTGGCGCATTTACCCATGTATTCTGTACTTGCGTTCATTAATGTGCATTGTCCCTTTTAAATGAATACAATAAAAGTAAATCCACATGCTCAAGTGAGAGCTCTGATGTGAAATATGTTTGGATTAAACAGACGCCCACTGTTTTTAGGCCCACACAATAGCACATAGCTATTAATAGACTTAAATAAGCATTTATGAGATAGGGAAAATCACAAACATTAGGAAATAATTTAATGGGCTAACAATTTCAACAGTTTTTTTTATTCATTGTAGGTTGGGGCATTTCTCAAATCTCCAAAATACCCTATTTGGATCATTGGCAGTGAAACGCACCTCACTGTGTTCTTCACCAAGGTAAGTGCCACACACTTCTCCAGAAGCAAGTGAATCCATATTTCAAATACAGGCACATTGTGTGAAACATAAGCCAGGCTCCCCAGCATGTTAGAAAAAACAAAATATGGAATGTGCTTAAGAGTTTTAATATAGAGCAGGTCAGATATCAATGAGAGGGGAAAGGAGGGGAGGGAGAATGTGAACAAAAGATAGTCATATATGGCTAGAGTCTTGGCTTTAACCAGCATTTGCAAGAAACACACAGATCTATCTGGCTCCAATACAAAAATCACTAAACCATTTTTCACAATCTGTGATCATCAAAATGAATTGTAGTCCATATTGGCTGTATTATAAACAGGTTCACAATTACTTTCACCTTTGCGTCATTGTATATTGTATTGACTGTCACTTTAATTTTACCAATATGCATTCCACATGGCTTCATACAAACATGTGGGAGCAACCCAGGAACTTAAGTGAAACAAATTCTGTAACACAATCATAAGAAAAGATTGGCTCAAAATGGTCCCTAAAGAAGTGCATGATCTAAATGTAAATTATACGTAATTCAAATGGTTCTAATGCATTTGTGCTGCTTACAACAGCAATAGCCAGATGTCAAGTAATTTAAAAGTAAAAGCTGATTGCTGTAACCAAATAAGTCTCTGTCAGGTTAAAACATCAACTCTCAGTTGTGGACAGGCATTGAACTTCCAAAAGATCAGTCTTGGAATTTGCAAAAATGTACAAGTGAATAGTTGTGCATGTTTCCAGATCAGCAATGAAACCAACTGACTGTCGGGATAGGCTAATGTCACCCGCAACTAAACAAAGGTCAAGTTCACTGTGACCTACATGATTTTGATCTTAACAAAGTCTTGTGGAGTCTGAGTGGCTGAGTATCTGATACTGTTATCAAATTAATTTTCCGGTGACCAAATCATACCTTATTTCCTAATTTAACTGAACCAACATACAAATGTAATTATGCAAACAGAAACACATGGCAGTACCATGGGCTGTAGAAAGCATACCATGAAGTCAACTCTACTCCAGGAGACACTTTGAAGTATGAGTCATCAGATTGCTGTGCTTGTATCGGTGGGTGCATGCTCCACAGTTTGCATTCAAACAAGCCTGTTTATCATCGCAGAAGTGTACTGTAATTTAATACATTACTTCAGCCGGTTTAGTGAGAGCAAATCGATTCTCCCTGCTGTTGTAAAAATGGCACAGAAGAGGCCAAAAATTCCAGGCAATCATCTTCATTATAACGCTACGCCTTTAATACACCATTGATTAAAAGCTCGGTTACACACGTAACTGGTGCAAGCCGCGTGGATCATGTGTTCTCTCCATGATGAACGTCTTCATGTGCTCTGATGACCGACCGCTACAGCTCCCCCGGCACTGGTGACATGTTCACATATACACACATACATAGTTTAACTCTTACAAGTGCATTCCTCAGTGCAGGGAACCTAATCCTGATTAGCATTAGCTTTGTGTGTGTGTCTTCAGGTGGATGACTTCCTGTAGAGAATGTGATTCCAGAGTTCCCATCTAGATCCATTTGTGTCACTGGAGAGTGAGAACTATCTAGAATACACACACATCCACACATTCACCATACACAAAGACCACACTCCATAGGCACTAATGGGCTCCACTACTTTGAACTCTGCCTAAGACATGGTAGACATGGTAGACATAGCACAATGGCATCTGCTTGCAGACTTCACTCAGAGCTACTCTCGTGTCCTTGAAAGGGACCAATGCTATTTTGAAGCGCACTAAGATTTCCCAGGCTTCATGATACAAAAATACACATTACCTGGTTATGCAGCTTTTAGCTTCGACGTAGAGCCACAAAAGCTGCAAACCTGATCCCTGCCTCTGTCTGCCATTGGGGACGGGTGTGTATTCCCCCGAGTCACCACCAGTGTGACCGCTGCTTTTAGAGCATCAGCTTAATAGCATTAGTGTTTTTTTTATCTAATCTACCTATACAAAGGCCTCTCCACTTTGTCTGACCCCCCTCTCACACACACTGCTGTAGTAATGTGTGTATTCGAGTGTGTATAATGGTATGCAGTGAGATCTTTTTTTGTACTAAATTTATGATAAGCCAGAGGAAGGAAAGTAAGAACTGAACCAGGACTTTTAGACTGCAGAGGAAGGACAGGCGACAGATGAAATATACTGTATAATAATATAGAAAAATATATGGAGTTGTTATTGAGTGGAAGAAGATGAAGGGAAGAAATAAATGGGAGGGATGCTCTTGGGTTCAGTGTGGTGGTCGCTCCGGAAAGGAGGCATAGGGCCGTTTCATCCTCTTCCTGTTGCACCCTTGCTGAGTGATGAGGTTTGCAGGCTGCATGTCTACCTCTCAAGGGAATTTTGTGTGGGCTTTCTGTGTGCAAATGTGTACTGTAGCCGCCTTGTGTGCTATACATGAAGACACCAGTCTGGACACTTGTCCCACAAGGTCTGTTTATCCAGACTCTTCCAAGCACTCTTAGCTCCAGTTACTGGTTTACTTTACTGGTTACTTGAATTAAATTTGACCTTAATGGAATAAAACATTTCAACATTGGACTGATCACGGTTGAATTATTAGAACTATCTATAATACTGCATGGTGTTTTAATATTGAATAGATAGCCAAACTTCTACAAAACTATTCTTTAACCACAACAAGCTAAAGTTGTCCTGGCCAGAAAAAGTAAGAAATAAATCTAAAACATTTATCTTATAATCCACCTAAAACCATATGCCTTACAAATTAAAGACAAGAATGCCCAATCTCGCCAACATTAATAGTATTCCAAATATAATAGATCTTTGTAACTTATTACATACTAGAACTGGCAGTGAGTGCATTTCAAGACAGTTTCCTCAATGCAGTAGAAGAAATGAGGCATTAAGGCACTTGAGAGCTAATTGTCCTGTACTTTCACTAAAACTCAACTTGATGTAAATTGCCCTACAAAAATAAATCAATTACTCCTGCTTAAATAATCAAAAATAAATTGTTGCCTGGGTGAAAAAAAGTGTGCGTGCCACTTACCAACACGGAATCTCAAAGCAGTGTACATTAAGTCATTAATAATATTTGACAGGTAGGACTAAAGAGCATTGTAGTCTGTGTGTGTGCGCTACATTATTCTGGGTGCTCCCTTGTGTGTTGTTCTGTGCCATCGGGCCCATCACAGCACTATACAAGTATTCTCGAGTGTCATGTCTCCCTTTCTGTAAAGACATGGCCTTTTCTCATCTCTGACAATCTCATCAATCACTACTTTGTTGTATGTCATCCCCGGAACATATCAAATACAATACTGCACAATATTACTGATACAAGTTTTTTCATTGTTTTGTGCCACCATAAAGGATGTGGGGCACTCCAGGTGAATAAAACAAGCGCACACAAAGACGGCATACAAACTAGCACGTAAATTGACCTCTAAATTTCTTATTTAGTTGTTATTGTAGAGGATGTCATTACTTGGCAAGTACAAGACAAGACACACAGGCTCAGGACCTTTGCTTTGTCTCCTCCGAAAACCGATCCATGCAGATGCACTCTATTGCCACTCAGAAACTCTCAGCCCCAAACAATAGCTCTTTGGGAGAACGAGAGGGGAAAGAAATGGTAACTCTAGTAAAGCATGACTATCTGTCCTGTAGCCTTTCTTTGCTAATGTAGGTACCAAGACTAAAAGATAAAGACTGAATGGAGAAGCCAGAATTGACAATAAACTCAAGGGTAGGAGCAGAGGAAATGCTTCAAGTGAAGTATCCACTTAATTCCAGTTTGAAGGAAATAGTAATTGCAGGAAGAAGCAATTGTTATTTTTGGTGACCTGTTCATTTAATGTGAAAAGGCACCAAAATCTAAGCAATATTAGTGGGAAAACCTTTTAAGGGATAGTTCATCTTTAGTACTATGGTGCAATAGTTGGTCTGTCCCAAATTGACACAAACACATCTTGGTTACACAAAACTAATTCAAGCACTTAACCCTTATGCATCACTTTAAATTCCATCCTAATGAGTCATTAGAGGACAAAAATGTCCCTAGTGATGCATAAGGGTTAAACTTGTTGGCTCCTCACATCCTTGATCTCAATCAGTGTTTTTCTCTGAGGCAAATGTTAGTATTTCTTGGTTGTTTAATTTGTGTGTGTGTGTGTGTGTGTGTGTGTCTGTCTGTCTGTGTGTGTGTCTGTGTGTGTCTGTGTGTCTGTGTGTGTGTGTGTTCTAGTGTTGTTCTTAGTTTGTTGTTACTGTGTGAAGGAGGTCAATGGTGTGTGCACAGAACTTGGACTCTGCTGTTAAGATTGGCTCCATAGGAAAAGCCTTTTTCTAGTTCACATGTGTACATTTATATATTGCACATTGGGGGAACATTATGCTAGCAAACACACTCTCACTAGACAGTTTAATAGGTAGACCTTGTACCTAATAAAGTGGACCATTGTGTGGTCTTCTGCTACTACAGCCCATCTGCTGCTGTTCAGAGATGGTCCTCTGCAGACCTTGGTACTAATGAGTGGTTATTGAGTTACTGTTTACTTTCTATAATCTTGAACCTGTCTTCCCACTCTCCTCTGCCCTATGCCATCAACTAGACAACCTTAATGATTGTGCATTAAAATCACACTTTTTGTCTAACCAACAACCATCCTTATATGGTTGGTTTGAACTTTGGCAAATCATCTTCATAGCACCTGTATACTTGTATGCATGCAAGTTTGCTGTCATTTCATTACCTATCTTTGTTAATAAATAATTCAACAGGTGTGCCTAATAAAGTGGCCTATGAGTATAAATCTTTGCAGGAGAAGAATTCTAATTGATGCACACATTTTCGGTCTTTGACACACACACACGCAGAAACACAGCATGTTTTGGAGCAGACACACACACACCTTCCCCGTGGAGCGCACCAGCTTCATGACATGTTTTCCAACTCAGCAGCGTCTTCCTCGGGCCTCTAATAAAACACAGATCAAAGGTGGCCAAGCAGACCTGTCATCACACACGGACAATGTTCTACCATTATGTCAGCTTCAACTACAATATGATTCTTATGTGAGTCAGTAGTTTTACTCTGTGCTCATTAGTCGACTATTAGGACGTATAGGCTGGTGTATAATAATATGTTTGTGTCTGCCGAAGACCACTTACCAGTCTGGCGCTTTGTTGACATCCTGGAACCGAGTAATTTACACAAAACAAGCCCATCTCGCACATAATAAACTGTGTTAACTTAGCTCTGGTTGACTCGCACTTCAGGAATTTAAGCCATATACAAATACTGACTTTATCTGGCAACCCAAGATCAATTAAGCTCTCCATCAGCAAAAGAGAAACACATTGGCTGCGCTCAGCTTGCGGATAGGTCATTTTTCAATGGTGTAGTTCGTGTTAAATCTTAGTTATACTGTCTTTTGTCAACATTGTGACTCCTATGAGACATCTTCAACACTTAACTCCTCGCGGGACAATTAGGTGACCCTTGTCCACCTCTGTAAGTGAAACATAGTCTTGTCGAGCCAGTGACAAATTTTCCCACCGATTTATGGACTTGTAGTGTTAACATATCAGGGCTCAACTATACTAAGTGTAACTAAACAGTGTGCAAGCCTTTCTGTTTTTCTTTGCATATGAAGAAGAGCAGCTGGGAGTCATCTCTTGGTGAACGTGTCCCCCCAGACCTCAGTCTCTACCCCACTCTCGCACTCTTAGCCCTCAGTACAGTAATAAGCCCGCCATGAAACCCAAGCAGCCTGTGTGGATCCCAGGCTCAAGCTTTAATAAAGGGCAGCTAAAGGAGATGAGCAGGATTCATTTGCTTTCTGAAAACATCAAGTGTTTGTCCAGCCTTTGGTTTGTCATAAGAACGGGCTCTCTTCACTCACTCAGAAAGAACAGTGTGAACCTCCTGACTCATAAAACTATTTCACCGGCCAAGGACAAAAACATAGCTTATTTTCTATTTCTAGATTTTTATTTGAGAAATATACTGATATATACAGTTTCATATTTTATTCTAATTAAACTCATCATTGAGCGCAGGCACCGCGTTTCAACAAGTTAGAAAAATTACCCACCACATTCATTTTTGCCTCTGATTATTTATTTAGAACAGGGAAATAGGATTGGGAAGGCACTA
>JAVQKG010363551.1:0-33446 GCA_036025885.1 Hypseleotris bucephala | reverse complement strand
TTCCACCACCTCCTCCGCCATAAGGCAGTCGGTGTTATAGCAGTTGACGCAGACGCATGGGGCGTTCCGCCGATATACATTTGCTGTCGTTTACGACAGCCTGCGTCTAGTTTATATCTAGTTCTTGTTCAGAGCAAAACAACAGAAGAATCTTTGGATGTAAACATCAGCATTGTTAAGCTGTAACATATGGGTATTGGAGTTTTTAGCAGTCCAGATTTGGCACAGTGTGAGACCACTGCTATTTCTGATTGCTGAAACAGAGAGAGAACTGTCACAGAAAGTTTAAAGTTTTGTGTTCTCAGTTGGGGGTAATGGTTGGTTTAGAATGTAGTTTGAATAAGGAAGCATAAAGCTTAGACAGTTCGGGGTGTGTCCTTTTTTAAACTGGCTGATTTATTTCAATTTGTAGGTTTGTAGAAGAGATTCTGCATTTGTGTGAACATTCTTTCTTATAGTCTTTAATACAAGATTGAAATAAATGATTAGCAATATGACAAGTAACCGCCCTAGCCACGTGAAAAGGTAAACGACTATACTTCAGTTGCTTGATTTATTGCATCTTAAAATGCAGGATATTGGTAATTGGTTTGACCTAGCAAGTATGTTCTCTGAGAAACAGAACCTTTAGTTTCCAGGATATCATTTGCCTTTATACTATAAACACATGCAGATCTGTTTTTGCTTTTCTCAGTCTGGTATTGTTTTGGACTAGTTGTGACCTAACTTTCACAGCTGTATACATTGGCACCATAACCCACTACACCTACAGCTTTTATTAAACAGCCTTTTTTTTTCTGAACCAATGGTTAGAGTCTTGAGCAGGGCCACGACGCAGGAATGTTTACACAACTGGCCGAATCTGCCCGTCTGCAGCGCACAGATGGAGCAGCTTCTCCATTGAGCGTACCAACAGATGTTCCTCAACTTTTTATCCCTCTGACTTGTTGTGGGAAAGTCATAGTTTGGAAATGCCAGTTGCGTGTCTCTACTGCACAGCATCTAACCGTAAACTGTGCCAGTGTTGTTGGTGAATTTCAAAGTTTGATCCTTCTTTGCATATTCAAAAAAATGTGCCGGGGCAAAGATCAGGTATTTGGATCTTTTGAAAGGATAACAAGGTGCCCCACTATCCACAGATATGCCAACTTTGTTGTAGGTCAAAGTTGTAAGTGTGGATTGGATACACAGGCACTGAGAGATCGTAGCCAGAGAATCTACGGTCCGCCACATTTTTAATTACTTGTGTTTGCATTGTGTTTTGTTTTTCACTAAAACAGCAATTTTTTTTTATTTTATTTAAGTTGTCAAGTCAGATTTGCAAATGACAGAAAAATCTAATTGTCTGGGGCCTCATTTATGGGCCCCTTAACCATCTTTTGGTTACTTAGAGTGCCCCTGGTGTCGTGGCACAAAGGGCGACTGTACAGCCTAATGTGGTCAGAAAGTGCAATTTTAATAGTGTGGGAAGGGGTACAGTGACATGTCGGATGCCAGTCCAAACACGACTCAGAGCTGCATCGTGAGCCTTGTGCCAAGCCTTTAAAAACCCAGGCCCCTATGAGTCAGCCAAAAGCCCTGGACTCGCAAAAAACCTATTCCAGTCCTAGCGTTACCATGACAACAGGAACAGATCGGAGCCACATCTGGTAGCCATTTCAGTCCCTGCGAGGAGAGGAAGAAAGAAATTTATGAGTGAGGGCAAAAAAGACAAATATTTTCTGCAATGCAAAGCAGAAAGAAAGTGGACTCAGATTACACTTAAAAGGGGCTTGGAAATATTAATTTGAGCAAGAACAATTTTTGGTTTTCATGTTAAATCAGGTTAGAGATTTTGTTTTACGCCAATGCAGTCTTGTAAAAATATAGTATAAGTAAAGCAGCATTTTTAGTCCAGGAGTGGTTTGATGTTAATGTGACATTAAACAGGGAGAATAACACTGCTTTTAGAATTCAAGCCAGCCTGGATTGTGATATAATCCACGGTTTCTGCTCAGGAAAATGTATCACCTTAGCTTGTTTAGTTTAAAGTCTAAGAGACAGTCATACAATATCTAATGCAGTGGTTCTCAAAGGGATATTCTAATGATATAGTATTTAGGAAAAACTGGTACGCAGCCTAATTGAGCAGCCCACTTCTTACTCATTTAATGCTGTAGAAAACCAGTAGATTATTGACAGCAGGCTGTCAGGGTATTCAATTCAACAGGCTTTCATCCATAAAAACAAAAAACTACCACAAAATGGAAGTAAGCTGGCTTATGCGTTCCATTAGCTATTCTAACGCTTATTTAAGCTACATAAGCTTTACACAAAAATTGACTAGTTGTCATGAAGGAATATACACATTCTAAATAACTTACTTGAAAGTAAAATGGCCTGGACCCCTGACTACTCAACTTGTCCACCACTTAAATTGATCAAACGTAATTAACTGTTTTTATTTATTGATTGTCTTTTGTTTGGGTTAATGAATATGTTGTCAAACAGTCAATACATTGACGGCTGCAACAGTCTTGTGGAACAACAGGTTGTATACTTAGGCTATAACATTTTCAGTGTTAAAGGGGCATTTAAAGGGTGCATGGCCTTAAATATTCTGTTCTTGTATAGAATTTTCCAAGGTACAATTACAGCAGACAACCATGGACACTAAAAGACTAACAGTATAATGTCAATGTTCATAAATATTGTCTTGTAATTCCTTGAAAAGCCCTTATTGTGTCAGATGCTTTCTATTGAAAATGTTGTCTTTGTTCCTTGGTTCAGAGACATGCTGTTTTTGTGGCTGACAGAACAGTGCAGCTGCTCAACTTCGATTTCCTAAAATGCACCCGTTTCTCTGGTGGATACATTGCATCAGACATAGGCAAATGATGAGGTCGGAAAACACAGTTCCTTTAGTCTCTTATCTCCGTCGGCGCAAAGTCTGCAAGAAACGCTCTAATTGCAGGCCTTACACGTTGTTTTCTCAGCGCTGTGGAAATGCAGAAACTATGAAATGACATTTACTGGAATTGGAGCCGGTGCTTTTCTTGAGCCAAAACCACTGAGACCAGAAAGGAGCAGGAACCTAGCCAGGAAACCCATGTGTATATATACATTTCCAGTGACATCTAACCAGTGCAGAGGTGCAGAGAGAAGCCAGAATTTTTATTCAAGTAAGAGTGTTTTTAATTCAAATTATATAATTCAGTATAGGTAAAAAAGGTAAAAAGAACTCCAACTACTTAGTACAACTACTTAGAGTAAAAGTATTTTGTGAAGAAACTACTCATTTACAAGTACAACAAATAAAACAATTAGAAACGGAAACCTAAATCAATATCTAGGTAATGCATAAAGCTGAGATGTGAAGCCAAATAAGGTACTCAAGTACAAAATATGGTTGGTTCAAAAAAGTTTTCTTATAATTCCAATTCCAAGTAAATGTTACTTCTTGCAGAACATACTCTCTTACAGTGGCTTTGGGCTAACATCGATCCTATATGCTCATATCAAGAACAACCACACAACAAGCCTACCTCCCAAATAGAGAGACAGACGTGCTGGTGACAAGCTGAATCTAGGTCAAAAGAGCTGCAGCTGGAGGAGTTTGGGAAAGAAATGTTGTACTGGCTCAGTCACATAGAAGCGAGTATAAGACCACTGTGATTTATCATAGTCCAAAAAGAGAAAGCCAAATGTCCTTTTTCTGAGGAGCCATATTTCAAGTTGATTTATCTATGTTTTGTCATTTAAATATTCACAATTTATTAAGAATGATTTTGGTATCTTGCTTTCTCTCTGCTGAAAAAGCTCATTATGCCCATGTTCCTTTAAGACTATATTCTTTCTGACCAGGCCCACTTCCCTATTACAGGCCAACAAAAATAAGAAGAAGTAAGATCAGTGCATCAATATTAAAATACACGTAAATGTCCTTTGGCAAGGTAATAACAAAGAAAACATCACAAATAATGAATGAAAATTAATTTAAAAAAAATAGAGCCCCTTTGATATCAACAGTGACCTGGAGAAATTTGAACTAGTTTGACTGAGTGTCGTTCCAAAATCTCCGTAATACATTCTAGTTTTTCCCTGGAAACACAAATGATAATCAATTGCCAAAAATGTAATTAAGTCATGGCGGCTTTCTCTTTCCACTGTGGAGTGGAGGGGTGTGCAAACAGTTGTCTGGGACTTCAAATTGCCCTGGATTTTCCCCCTTTGTCAGCATAATTCTATGGAACGAGTGTTTAAAGAGAGAAGACTGGGATGGCTAATAGAAAACAGATCTGTCAGATGCTTTGTCTTCACTTTTTCTGTCCTTTCTTTAAAACGACACACGTGAAACTCAAGGCCCATGTATTAGATCTGGTCATTTACTACATGACCTGCATTTGCTTTATGGCCACAGGAGTTGAACAAACTACAATTTATTTTCCAAGTTTACTGTAAATTTGGGGTCTTCTGTACTCCCACAGAAGCTGATGATGGCAGCATCTTAGACAGTTACTATGGACAGTAGCCATATGTAGTTGCAGAGCTGACAGAGAGACGCACATATACAGTACACTCTTACTTTCATTCACTAGGGGCACTAGATTGATCAGTTCTCCCAATGTCTTTGTACAATGTGAGGTTCTTCTGTTCCTTTCTATGCCTTCTGTTCTGTCGACTGATCAGCAACATTTCTTACCCTCTTTCAGCTCTGTCCGTCTGTCTTCTATCTCTGTAGTGGCTGGAAGTTTTAGCTTTCACATAATTCCACAGTTGACCCATATTTTCACTCTCACAAAGAAGCCTCCAGTTCGCTCCAGATATTGGGACGTTAGTGAGGAGAAGCAGAGGGCTTATGTTTTTATGCACTGAACCCCAAATGTCCTGCCGATCCATACATGTCTGGGACCGACCAACTGTAGCTCTGTTGTTTAGTATGCTAACTCCAAAGCGTTAGCTCTAGAGCACATGTGTCACGCAGAGGAACGTCAGCCTGAGGGAAAGTTGAGCTTCATCCTGGCTTTGATTTTCACAAACTAACTTTATTTTTATTGGCTTAATGAACCTTTTAATTATTAGAATATACTTTATGACTGCGCAAATAACTTTAACAGCTCCTGTGATAGCTTTAACAATTAAACTGTGTTTATAAGTGAAGAGTAAATAAACGTGTTTAAAAACCAAGCTAATTCCCAGTGAATAAATAAAATGCCATCTCAGACAATGGGATGGCTTTCATTGGGAATTTTCTAGAATTCCTTTGCCTCCAGCTAAAACCCACCCACCAGAAACTTGTGTCAGCAGTTTTACATTTCACTTTATAGGGGAAAATTCTTTTTGGCTCCAATGGATTTTTTTACCAATACCTCCCAAGAGGAATAGTTAGCACTGCAGACAAATGGCATCTTTACCACAGTCATGAGGTTCATTGACCATTAGCCTACAGAAAACATAAAAACTTCAAAAGTAGGTCCATGAAATTGCATACCTACAGCTAATTATCTAACACAAAATGTATTAGGTTTGTGCTGCAGGGTTAGTGACAGGATAAAGAATGTGTGTGTGTTCAACAGACACCAAATCAATCAATATGAAACAGAAATTATACAGACAAGATCACCCTGACAATTATAGCATATGGCTAAAGCTTAAAAATGGTTTACCTTTGATTAGAAGGATATGACCAGGGGCATGTCAATTGAAATTTATGTCCATTAGATTTGTAACAATTACTTTTCTAAATGTTTACAGCTCACTCACTCCGCACTCTCTTTGGGCTGTACATTATTCTTTGTCGGTGTGGAAGTGTGCTAAGCTAGTGTCAGCCCTGCTCCACTTCCCAACACTGCGGCCATTATTGTCCACCATGTGTTTGTGATTACCCGGGAGGAGATTTGAGGCAGGGGAGCGCTTGGTTTGCTGTCTGCCTGGCCCCTGGCTTCTCTGATGCGGTCACCGACTGGACATCCATCAGTGCAAATCGCTCCACCTAGCTTAGCCACCTCCACCGTAAAAACACCATACCACATCCGGCATTATGACAGGGAGCGGGCCGCTATCACCTCTCACTGTTTTTCATTTCAATTTTGAAAACACCAGAGTCTGTGTAGATCATTGCAACTTTGACCTACATTTAAGTGCAAAAGGCCTCTAGCTTTGTCATGCAGAATTCCTCAGAAAGGTTGGTTGTAGCTATGGCGTGACTTCACAGTAGGGATGATATTTATTTGACCCTCATGTGCTGTGTATGTGACAGTAATTAGGCTTTTACTGTTAGTTTATTGCTCTTTTGTCATACTAATGTAGAGCAATAGTACAGGTGCACAGATTCACACAGAAACTATGATAAAATGAAAGTTAGTTGTATTCTGTTATTTATTTGTAATTAGCCAGATGGTCTAAAGACTGACCCTTAGCTCTAACAAATGCAGATGAATAGTTTAGGAATATTTTAAATACCAGACTCCAGATGGTTCAAACAATGTCTACTAATCTACAACAATAAAACAACCTATTACTGATGGATGCATGTTAAATTCTAATGGGCTGGGGTGTGAGGGCCTTCGTTATTGTTTCTGTTTTGGTACCCTTCTGGTAGGGTGCTTGAATATCTAGATTAGATTTAGACAAGGTTTCAGTCCTGATTTAGACCTTGTTTAGTCTATTGGTGCAATTTTCCTTGTTAATCTGGCTGCCAATAGAAGGAGAAATATGTATTTGAGGTCAGTCTAATTTATCAACAGTGTAACTTAAAGCTGTAGTAGTCTTTTTAATGAAAGATCCTTAAAATGAACTACCTCAACCCGTACTATGTAAAGTAGATAATCTGTCATTGTTGTTATTTTATTTTAGTCCCTCCCCTGGCCTCCATAGCACAGTTAGCACCTTGACCATGACCATGAGTGGTATAACAATCCACACATACTTTGATTTGGTATTGATAAGGCATGGGACATAAAAGTTAAATACACTTGTTCAAGTATTAAAATGTTTCTAATTTTACATGCAATGTATTGTAACTTAATTTCTTAAACTTTAAAATTACTTAAGCAGAAGTTTTAAGTTGTATTTTTCGATGCTATAACTTACCACAGTAAGCCAGGTTCATACAATGACACTGGCATTGATGGTACTTATACTATTGCTACTTTTTTACATATGCATTTTTTCAGGACATTTCAAATAATGGCCCATTTGGGATGTCCTCGTAGTCATCAATAATCTAATAATATTTTTGATATGGTACAGAAAATCGTTCACAATAAGAAGGTCATATTTCGAGACTTGTCAAAATGGTGTGTGCTCCGGTGGTCTGTGTACACTATTCTCACTGATAGCATCAGTCATATCACTATCAGTGAGAAAGATCCTGTGTGAGGCCCAGCTGCTGCTCTCTGTGGCTCCTCTGTGGTGAACTGTTTAGGTCAAAGGTTCAGGCTAACCACCAGCTAATTCAAACTCCGCATTCACCACAAGCTGTAAATTAGATTGAGTTACGCAAGGCATTTCACTTCATTTCATTCATTGCTTAATTGTTTCTGAATGTAAATTATGTCTCCCCTCACAGGAAGAAAAGTAATTTGGAAAGTAAATATTTTCTATACAGCCATAGTTTGTTTATTCTAATTGACTTAAGCTACTGCAATAAGCCCTTTTCACTTTCTAAAACAAAACAAAAACACAATTTAAAGAAGTCTTACAGTAAGGACACAAATATACCATAACAATGGCCTTCATTTCAAAACATGGAGAAGTGATTCAGATGTTTAGTGTTGAGTGCATGGTGACTCACTGTACATCTCTAAATAGTCAGCATGTTCTCCCTGTGATTTTTAATTTAGTTAATCCACCCTACATCCCGCCTAAGACCCATAATATATGTTCTGTAAATCTGTAAATGTAAATCTGTTTTTGTGTTTCAAAAACTTGTACTTGTACAGTGTATTCAATTTGAATCAACATAGACTTTACAATAAAATGTATACACAATTATTATAACTACTACAAGTTCTGTGCCATAACTGTAATTCAGTTATGGTTATGTAAGCATCTCAACTTTTTCCTGAACAATCACAGTTTGTCCAATGAGAAACAATATTTTGCAGACTGAACTAACCCTGTATACAGTGGAGTCCACTCATTAGCATTGTGTTTGTAATGTCTGAGGCCCTGACTTCCTTCAATAATGCCCCTGTTCTTTATGACCAGACTGGGACAGCTCATAAAGACCGCCCCCCTCCGCTCCCCACCACCACCACATCCCAGCTGCCCTGAGGCTCCAGACAGCAACTTTAATACGAAGCCTTATACATGTATCTCTTTGAATACCAACATAGACATTAGCCATTTTGGCAATAAACAGGGGCTAAATCAGTGCAAAAACAGCACACAGGGACGTCCCGCTGGTTGGTGGGCAGCATCCGGCACTTGTGGAGAAACAGGAAGTGCTCGCCTTTAAAATAAGCTCTGTGAAGGAGGCAGGATTACAGCAAAGTGTTGTGGGTCTTTGATCGTGGGCCAGCTGTAAAAAAAAATGTTGCAAACTTCTAGTGGAAAAAAATGCCTGGGTAATTGTCTAACTGTTTATGTCCTTTTTTCCTTGGTCAGCAGTTTAATAGAAGGATCTCTATTACCATGTGATGTCAGCTCAAACATGCTGATGGGGAACACATATGGTATGCATCCATAGGCTGTATAACCCCTCCCCCTAATTTCTTTCACTGGCTCCCAGCAACTTTTTTTTCTTTAACATTGCATTGTAAGACTTACTGTAAGTGCTTTGTAAAGAACATAAAGACAAACAGAAAAAGTCCGATAGAGGTTTGGACCTGGTTTTGTTCTGAATTCAGACCTGGTGTAGTTCTGATTCTCATCCTTCAGTCTTTGTTTAGACAGTATTTAGGCCTGGCATAGATTTGGCTAAGATTGATTTAGTGTCAGACAGTTTAGTTCACATTTAGACCTGGTGGAAGCCTGGTTAGCCTTGGTTTAGATATGGTTAAGTGCAAATTTATTTCTGGTTTGCACTCAGTTTAGTCCTGTCTGGTTTAGTCGTGACAGTTTAGTCCTGATTTTGTTTTGCTTAGACTTGTTGAGTTCTGTTTTTGTTTTTTGTTTTCTCTGATGCAGTCCTAGTTTAGACCCATTTTGACTTGTTTTAGACCTGGTTTAATCCTGGTTCAGATCGGAGTAGAACTGTCTTTGCTTTGCACAGATGTGGAAAAGATAGTACCAGAAAAGATGTTTCAGCATTCCGGGCAGCCAGGGTTTATTTTTGTTGGAAAGATAATTGTCTGTGGCTAAAGATTTTGGAAGTTACCCGCCAAACTGCCAGGAAGTCCTACATCTGGCTGTGACTGCCCTCTTGTGGTGACCTGATGAGCTTGCTTTTTCCATAACAGGGGAGATGAAGGAGAAAGTTGATTTCCTCAATATAGTGTTAACACAGTGCAAATGTGCCATGCTGTCAAGTGCTCACTCCCAACACAAGGGCACAATGGAATGAAATAACCATTCTAACAAAGCAACTAAGAAGACAGCAAAAGGATGAGTGTATGGAAGTGAATAGTGGACGCTTCTGAATTAAAAGATATATTTTACGTTCTCTTTTATTCTGTTGTTCTGTAGCACACGTCCAAATGCTTTACACAAAACGATGTTGTTGGGAGCATGTTCAGTGGTGTTTTGTGAACTTACAGCTTGCATTCAGTAACTACTGCACTGCAATGAACTTGGACTGCACGTATGACATTGCTTCATTTCATTGTTTTTACTAAATAAATAAATAACTTAAGTTGTTCACCTCCACTGTTTCTTAAAGTTAGGATTTGTAACTGTATGTTCATTCATATGCAGACAGACAATGACAGCTGAGTCCATTTAAAATAGAGGACAAATGAGGCCAATTAAAAGCCCATTCTTCAAAAAGGACACTCTTGGAGGCTGCCGTTTTATCAGCTATGAGAGTGTGGCTGCCTCGCATTGGCCATCGACCACCTGCCAGTTTACAGTATGGGAAAAGTGATAAGAGCACAGATGTTTCAGGGTTTCTGTGGACCACGGCAACATTTGATGTGGAAGAAACCATTAACTATAAATAGACAGGGGCCCTTTTTGTGTTCCTCGGAAAGACTGATATCCAAGCGCAAAGGTAAAAGAGGTGCCAACACTGAATATAGATCGGAGAAGTTTGAATGTTCAGTTAAAAGACAACCAACTTGAATCACCCCCATCATGATCGCAAGTGGTCTGGTCCAAACTGGTAACTGGTTAATACATAGACTGGTTATGATATAGTACTACAGAGCTGTCAATATGGTTGAAATGTGGGTCTTTTTGGTGCTCACACTTGTGCTTAGTGTTGGGGCATCGGAAAACAGTAATGATACAGCAGTTGAAGAGAAGGTTGTAATAGCCAGAGCTAAAATACAGGTAAGTACCAAAAGATTCTCATTTTGCATAATTTTTTGTATTATCATGCATTATTAACAAAAATCTCAAAATAAAATATAGCAGATAACACAACTTTTTTATTGTTTATGGTTTTATTGTGTAATTTTTTTAGCACGGCACTATTTAGTGGGAAAGTAATAATTTTAGTAAGTCTTTCTACAGGCAGTGAACACTAAAGGCAACACTTATTAGGGCTTACATTTAGAGACAAACAATGAGATTTCAATTTACACTCTTTATATTTGTTAAATAACTCAAGAGGGGTAAGGCAGCAAAGAGCAAAGGATGCGCAGACTTCACACAGAAATATTATTACCAGTATCACTTTACTAAACCTAAATAGATTTGGCAACCCAAAAATGATATATAAGATAAGGAAATGTAACAATTGAAGTGAAACAGCTAAGATAAGTCCCAGCACTTTCTGTAGAGATGGAAGACATATGTTTGATCACAGAGAACAGAGCGTGCACAATGCTATTTCATGCCATTTTAACAACTGTCTTGTCATTCTCCGCAGGCTCCCAGTGTGGTCGGATGAGGCATAAAGAAGATGCCCGAGCTCTATCATTTTCTCATGGAGCAATCGGCTTTGTAGTATCCTTATACCATTGATTTCCCATAACCCCCACCATGTCTATGTTTGGACTGGAGCATGTGATTCTGCCCCAAACCTGCTTTCTATAATCTCAATCCATATCCTATTCATGTCATGTTGTAGCATTGCATGTATTTTTGTACTAAATCAGAATTAAACCAGGACTAACCAAAAAAAAAATACCTAAAAGCATTAATCCTCAGCTTATAATGGTCAGGGATGATGGGGTAGAACCATTTTGTTATATATTTCTAAAATTCTGTGTACAACTCCACTCCTGTCCCACCTGTCTTTGCCTTGATTTGTTTTGTACAGCCATAACTTGGAGTATGACTCATCAGAGGAGAAGAATCCCCGTCTCATTTTCTACAATGAAAAAGATGAGGTTGTAAAGGTGAGCGTTATGGCAGGGCTTATCAAAGTCAAAGTGTCATGGGAAATCTTCAACCTGCTGCTACACAAGACCACACAGTACCACAAGTATTGCACATAAATTGGGCTTGTGACAGTTGAGCTTGTACTAAAAACTGCCATCCCTGTTGATATGAAGGTTTGATGCCTAGAATTGTTGAGTTTTCCCACCAATGTATTTTTGTCAGACTATAAAACTCTCCACTGAAACCAACCCTAATGAACTGAGAGTTTTTGCAGAACACATCACAGAGCACTTGTGGGAACCTAGACTAAACCTATACTTTGCGTAGCCATTGTTTATCACATGGTTCCTTATGGGTTTTGACTGGCATTTTTGCAACTATATGGTGTATTGGCCATAGCTCTTTACTGCAGCCCAAACCTTATACATATAACTTAGTACTAACTCATCGAGACTAAGTATTGGGTATATTAGCTTGCCTTACCCATTTTGCCCCATAATATTCCAATAAAGTTTCAGTTCACTACAGGCTTCACAAAACATCACACATTACAAACAACACTCATAAACTTGTCATGTCATGTAGACCAAACAGCCTGTACTGTCCTTTATTGAAATGTGAGATTTTCTGTCATATTTTGTGTTCTTCCTTTGAGCAAGCATGTGATTGGCCAAAAACTTAGTAACTTAGTTGCGGTATAAATATTTTGCTTATTGAAACTGGCCTACTTTTGTGGCAATGTGCACGTCATATTGTGCTTGCCTTGCTATATGTTATGATAACTAATATACTGTGCAGTGGGTTTAAAAATAGTATCTCCATAAATAAACTCTCTTATATAAGTCAGTGAGCCTAAAACAATACAATGATTCTTCACTGAACAAGGATCAACACGACTCTTTAAGTGTAACTTATGTGTTCATTGTTTATTGGTCTAACGCTGGTGTACTTGTACTACTGTGTTTTGGGCCACGTCAGACTGTTCCAGTGAAGAAAATGAAGTCGGCTGAGATCAGCGGCCTGCTAGACTCACTGGGTTTCTACAAGAGGTCCCAGAAAGGGGAAGAGGTGCCAGAGGATTTTCAGCATTTCCCCCTGCACGCCCCCAGGGACGAGCTGTGATGACCCCTTGTGGCTGAACCTTGCCGCTGCACCCAGGACACATAAATGACGAATGGGGCCAAAAGGTTATAAACATACACCAGGCTTCCTTCTGAGGACTCAGTGGACTGGGGCAGAATGGGGTTCTGTTATCTGTTTTGTCATTGTTTAATGCAAATAAATATAAACTATTGTTATTATAATTCTGGTGTTTATTTCATTCATGCAAAAACATTTTACAAAGTGACCATCATGTACTTAAACTTACTGGACTTATTTAACTGCATGAAACCAGAAATAGATGCTGTTTAACATTTTTGGTTAAATATTGTCAGATGTCTCACACTGTAATTTACTTTTGCCTTTGTAAATAACTGCTATTAAAAAGCACAACCAAAATGATGAAGAGTTGGTTAAGCCCGGGTTAAATTCAATTTGATCTTTTTTAGATTGCTGTAGTATATCCCAGAGCCTTTTTGAAAGCAGCTATAATACTATTACTATTGTGCTATTATTGTTTATTGCAACTTTTCCTGATATTGGACTTTTTGTCATTAATTCAGGCAAATTTCAAATCCCTGTCTGGGCCTCTGTATTTTGCAATGCCTTTTAAGCTCCTGCACACATTTGAAAAACACAACGCCTTAAGTCTCTTTGTATTCTGCTTTGTGTCTGTGCTTCTCTCAAATTAAATCAATTTGCCCAGAATCCTATAAATGTCCTCTCACAAATAAATTGCCATTCCACTGTTTCAGCCTAATCCTCATCCCGCCTCCTTCTCCATAATCTGATTAGCACTAGTGTCTGCCAGCGTGCATCTGTCTCTGGGCTGAACTCAGTTGTTGTGTTTTTGGGATTAGCAGCCGGTATAGAAGAGCTAAAAGACGTGGACTGGGATAGTGTATTCTGGACATAGTCTGGACATAGTTGGGACATGGTCAACACTGCTACTACCCACAATGCCTGTGTTTTACTCACCTGTCCCAGAGAACCTTCACATAGGGCTGGCTTATATGGGCAGCTCTGTCTTTACAAACAACAGGACAGCAGACAGTGACCTCCCAAGAGAGCAGGATGACACATTTGGTAGGTCATTATATTCTGTACATTACAAAGAATAATATGTATTTCTCACAACATGAATAACTGTGTTGCAGTGAATGAGTTGGTGTCCCATCTCCCACTTCAGATGCTCCTCTACTTTAACATGTTCTACTTCCCGTGTTGGTGGTTTTCCTCTGTTTTCATGCTAGATGTAAAGGTACATTCACAACATATAGCTTGTCTTAATTTTAGGTTTGTTAGTCATTTTTGTTCTCTTTAGTCAGTTTAACTTCCTATTATTAAGCATTGTATTTATCTGGAAGCTAGGCAGTACTGTACAACAAATACTGATGTCACCATAGCCACTTGGTTAAAAACAGTCTGTTTTGCTTTTTATTGTTGGCAACATGAGATGAGACTTTGTCATATTGTTTACATATTTTTTAACATATAGACTACTCACCATTGATATATTGCAAATACTGTTTAACTGTAAAAAAAAAATGGAAAAATCAAATACAAAAAGTAATAAATTTAATAAAAGTAATACTTGGGGGATATGTAACATGTTCAAAATTATTTTAAACAATTAAATTCAAGCCATGTCCCTTAATGTGACTTTAGTGTCATCTAGTGGTCGTTTACAGAACTGATAAACATTATTTATATACTCTATGCAAAATACACAATCAACTTATGCAATTGACTTTACTGGATTGCTCAAAAATATAACTGTGTTGTAATGTATAATTTTTCTTTTTATAAGGCGACATGGCATTAATTGATTCTTTCTTCACAGTATCAGTATCTGGCTCAGTATTATCAGGGGCTGCTTATAACTGGGATTGTCCTGCTCACCATCATTGAAGTAATTCGATTGTATCTGGGCTTGATGGGCAACTTGAAAGAAAAGGTAATTCATTTATGTGGGTTCCAGTCACACAGGTACAGCACAGGGACAACAGGGTAAATTATGTATTACAAATCTGCCTTGTGTTTTTAAAGCAACTAATATAGACATCCAAGTTTAAATAGTTAATATATAATATATACATTCACATGAATTTTTTAGAGCTTTATATTATTGTAAATGGAATAATCAGTTCCTAAAGTGAAAAAAATGTTGAGGGGAAAAAAGCTTTATTCAAGGCTGTTCTATGTAAAGGAAATAGGCTATGTCATAATAATTAGAACCTCCCCTGGCCTCTACAGCAACATCATATGAGACTTTAGCACTTTGACCAATATTAGCTTAGTTTTACTTTAGTCTCTCCCCTTTCATCTACTACAGACCACACACACCCTATACTGTTTAGCAGGTTCTGGAGTCAACTGAAAGTGTTTTTTTTATTTTTAACTTTTAACTTAGACTTAGACTATACCTTTAATAGTGACTTGTGATATTAAATTACTCCATCAAGTTAATCTTAAAGTCTTTGTGCCCTGCAGGTTCCAGAGCTGGCAGCCTTCTGGGTGCTGTCCTTGACTTTTCAGGTGCCCATACTGCTCTTCTTCCTCACTGATGAAGACACCCTGATCCTTCCTCTGGAGAGAGCCGTACACTCTCTGTACCTGTTCTTTGTTCTGGCTGAGCTCCTGGCCTCTTTCCTGGCACTCCGAACAATGACTCGGAAGCTCCTACTCCTTTTCCACCTGCGGCATCTCAGAAAAGACCATCAGCACAGAACCTTGAGCCCTGTGTACGGACTGGGCCTGCCCTACCACCGGGGGGTGCTCACGGTCACACCCATACATCACATGTACCAATAGACCGTTTAAAATGTTTGTCATGTAGAATGTTCAAATTCCAAAATGGGGGTAATAGTTAATTAATTTGACAGAAAAGTAGGATTTGTGGTGAGTGATAGAATAATTCTGAGCATACAATGGAAAAAGTATTGTGGTCATCAACATTTCTGTAAGGACTTGTCCAGTAAAACCTAAAAAAAAAAAAATGCCACCAGCCAAAAGTAAATAAACATACAACATGAGGTACATTCACACTTTCCTAACCAGGCTCTGACATTACTTACATGTAGCAGAGTGGTTGTCATTTGTCAAAAAAAACATTAATTTGCAATATTTTGAAGATTAATATGCTCATATTCCATATGCTCATCTCTCAATTAAAATGTATGTAGTGTAATGTCTTGCCTCAAGTTGCCTCCATTCCAGAATGTGGTTACCACCTCCCCTGTTCACAACACCACCTCCCATGTCCCTACTACCTAACAAAGATTAAACTATTTAACAAGACACCAACAATCTTTGTCAAACCATTATTTATTCCAAATGTAGCCTACATGATTAGCCTACAGAATATCATGAAGAAACTGAAAAAATATACAGTATAACAGTTAATTTATCTAATGTTTAGCTCATGTCAATACTTTTAAGCAATCATTCAATGTTCTTGCATACAAATTAACTTATGTGGCCATAATGAATTTGTTTAGGTCACATTCGCCATTCGACCATTGTATTACAAATGTTACAAATAGTTTTTACACAAATCACATCATTCACTGAATGAGAGGATATCTGCATCACTTAAAAATCTATTGTGCATAGAAACACATTACCTAAAAATGAATGTTGTAATGATAAGCTTATTGATAATACAACTCCTAAGCCATTGAGGAAGAAAGAAAAATGTGCAATGTGTGCAACATTTCCACAATGCTACAAGATATGTTCAAGTGCACTACAGTTCTGAGGTAAATTAATTAATGTGGAACAGAATGTTAAATCTGCAGATTTAATGTCCTGTGTGGTGAAAATTAGTGGAAATTAATCAACTTGCATATTGCCCCAAGACAAGCCCTTTTCCACATTATTTCAGCATCCTGGCACAGGGACTGGTCCCATCACTAGTAAAAAAATAAATAAGAACTGTTATATTGAGCCAAAAGAAAACTGAAGAAACTTTAGGAAATAGCTCACATAATTTTTCGCTTCTTGAAGTCAGGAGGTTGAAACACATCTGTAAATGTCTTCAAAAATAAAATCAATTCAAAACAGATGTTATTAAAATGCTAAACTGAAAATTCAAACTGATAAGCAGTCACTGTTCTACCTCATTGCCAGATCTTCTTTGTTCCAGATTTTGCTGAAAATACAGTAGAAATAAACTGTTATTAGAACAAAAAAAACATAGATGTCTACCACGCTGTTCAAGAATAACAAAAATACCTTATGTAGTTCAGAGAGCTGCTGGTGCCTGAGGAGGGCTTCTTTACTTGGAAACTGCCTCCTACAAAGTAAACATGCCAATTTAACCCAATCTGTCAGTCGCCCTTCTCTCTCATCTTTGGAGCCTCCTTCTTCATCACTGTCAGCTTCTCCATTGTAGGCTGGTACCAGTCCCTGCTGCCCAACAGAACTCTGCAAAACATAGGCATTCATATATTTACTAGTGTTTAAGAAACTATGTGGATCCAGTTAACTTAATAAAACACGGGATTAAAGGGCAACCAGTATAATATAAACCTAACCAAAAATTTGAATGAATAAACCTCACCGTTTGTCTCGTCTGGTCCAGCAAAATTTGAGGACGTTCAGACAGTGCCCCCTGCAGGAATTATGTTGCATAGTTTAATATATGGCTGCAGTGTAATTGCAGAATTTAACTAAACATAAGCGCCACAAACAGAATTTATAAAACTTTATATTATACCTTTTTCTCTAAAACAGCATATCCAGCATCAGCACTGGCCGATTCTCTGTGCTCATCTAATCGACTGGATCTCATCTGACCAGGCAACAGCGGTGTGGGGCCAGTGGCTGTGCGCATGTTCTCCTTGTGTCTGTTCAGACTTTTAGCCCATCGTTCCATGTCTTTGGCAATCTACACACAAGACCAAAACATTTCCTTCTCTATATCAAAACTTTACATAATGATTTTGTTTTCTTTTAAATATTATGGTTAGACATACCTGTTGTGCAGTTTTACTTTTAGTTTTTTCCTTTTTGTCCTTATTGTTTGAAACAGCAAATGATGAGTCTGACGATGTTTCATTATAATTGACGTCACCTCCGATTGATTGGTTGTCTGCAGGAACATAGGTGTGCTTTTCTCCATCCCAGTACATATACTGTTGAGTGTGAGGGTTATAGTAATACTGAAAGAGAATAGTTAAACAAAACAAAAATAGAATCATAGGTCAATGTGAAGTCTATTGTATGTAAACTACATCGATTCAGCATGTTTACCTGGGAATTTGGATCATAGTAAAGTCCTGTGAGGAGGTCGTAATAGAAGCCCGAGCTTTCATCATAATGATATGTTGACATGTCTGGGACAGCTGTTCAACCAATATAGGGCATAATACGTAACTTTTTATATGGATTTACTTGCTGCCATAACAGGAGAACATGACTTCTGCTTAAAATATTTGGATTTGAGTATTGAATAGTCCTTACGGTATTGTCTGAGCTCATGTTCACTGCCTGGAATGGCTGGTTGACCTGAAATAGCTGGTTGTGGATTTCCAACAATCTCAACCTGTCAGAATAAAAAATAATATAAATAAGAATCTTCTAAAAAGGTAGGAAGTGTTTAACTAAATAAACATTAAACCTGAGTGGCCAACATTGGTACTGTGGTGATGGGCGCAACCTGTTGCACAGCTTCCTCTGAAGACACTGTGTCTGATAAAATGATAAAAGAATAAGTCTATTCAGTAAATTCAGTCAACAATTTATGAACAAAATCAACAGATTATATATATTAACCTAATGCTTTAGTATTGGACAGAGAAGCAAAACCAGCATGTGCCTGGGCCTTAAAAGCTGTGCCATCTGGTCCAGAGTATCCTTCCTGATTATATGCGACTGCTGCTCCCTGTTGATAAACTACTCCGTTCAAACTTCCACTTGATGCATTCTGTGCAGCCTAAAAATCAAGGTTGCACACATTAACTGCTTAAATACATACAGATGATTAAATATTAATATTAACAAACAAATAAAACTTACTTGTGTCACAGCCCACTGTGCAGCAGCTATAGCTGTACTGGCCACAGTAGCAGCACTCACTTTGCTGCCATCTGTTAAAAATGCGTCACTAAAACATAATATACAGTAGATATCATATATTTGGCTTTGTTATTCTGGTATTTTAAAACATCCTGGCCTCATTCAGGATGGCCAGGATGTTTAATTACAATGATAGATTGTGTATAATGGTATGCAATTATATTCATTCATTAGGATTATGTTACCGTTTGGACCCTTTGGCAAACTCCACCACAATGGCCTTTCCATCAATAGAAAGAGCTGGCTGGAGAGCCTGTAAAATCTGGAGCAACTGTGATGCCTCCTAAAAAATACAAAAACTGTTAATTTATATTTTCATAGTTTATTAGGTATGTGGTGAAAGTGAAAAAGATAAAAATCTTACGACTATCGTTGAAAGCTGCAAAAACGCAAAACCTCTGTTGAGATTGGTGTGCTTATCTTTGATTAAACGAATGTTAGAAGGTGATAGTGTAGCAAATGGAGCTAAAGCTGACAAGATTGCATCAACTGAAGTATGTGGACCAAGGTTTCTCAGGATCAGTGCTAGTGCATAAATCAAGAATGACAGTTAAATAATTTGTCAAAATAAGCATGAAAATGCAATTAATCTTTAGCATACATATACTTACTATCATTGGCAGCATCTGCCTGCTGCTGTGTAGCCTGCCCTTGTCCCTGGGAAACAGGAAGTCCTGTAGCTTGGTAATGTACTGGCAAAGGCAGCAGGCCTTGGGCTCCATTATTTTGTAGTCCAACAAGTGTGTCCCGTTGTAACTGGGGCAACTTTAGTTCAGCCTCTGTAACAATGTGACCCAAAAACCCTTTTCATTCACTTTACTGTGATATTATACAGCAAACTACACTGGACATAAAATGTTATTACCTGATTTGGCCACGCAACATTTAAAGCACTTTTCTCTCCGTTTAAAGTTTTGCACACCACACTAAAAAAAACAACAAACAAACAATTACTTTTATTGAATGAACATGCTACAGGGAATTTAATGTCCCAGGCAATGATTAGACAGTACCTTGTTGCAAAGCCAGTCTTCATTGGCACGTGGTTTTGGGTCACTGTAGTGCATAGACACCCTCTGTCCCAGTATCAACAGCACTCCCTGAAAAACAATGAACCCAGGAGACAAAAACAACAATATATCATTATTTTTAGTTTCAATTTGTTTGAACACACGAGAGAAAGGCCTCATCTCAGGAAAGACAAGAGAATAAAAGGGACAAGAAGAAACAGGGCATTATAGATGTAGGGTCAACAGAATGAGGAGACCAGTGAGATTAGAATTTCTTCCTTCAGCTTATAGAACATTGGAGCAGATCGAGATTGTGTGTGTTTATTAACATTATTTTTCACTCGGTTGTGTCTTTTCCATCTTTGGTGGAATGAGTCCATTCATTTTCACTTTTTTTCCACACATTTGATATCTGTTGGTGAGGCAGATAT
The DNA here is from genome assembly GCA_036025885.1 of Hypseleotris bucephala. Taxonomy (NCBI): domain Eukaryota; kingdom Metazoa; phylum Chordata; class Actinopteri; order Gobiiformes; family Eleotridae; genus Hypseleotris; species Hypseleotris bucephala. The sequence continues at coordinate 13,414 of JAVQKG010363551.1, read as the reverse complement.
AAAATAAATACCCCACATTAGCTTCAAAATACCATTTTATAAACTGAATGTCTGTGAAAAAGATCTGAAGGAATGTTTTTGTGGGCAAATTAATGTGCAACATGTGCAGTGGTACCCAATGCATCAGCATCACTAGACAATGATGGAAAGATGTCATTTCATTTACACGAATGCTCGCCAACAAAGCTCACATTAATGCGACAGTGTGTTGACTTTGCAGTAGTCCAAGTATCTCATATGTATTTATGTGTATGAGTGTCTGTGTAGAAGAGTGACCTGGTTGGTCTCCATCCAGCGCGTGGCCTCCTGTATGAGATTAAACTCGACGAAGGCGAATCCTCGGCTCTGACCTGGACACCGCCCAGCGCCATGGTAACAACAACAACATAACAACAACGCAGTGCAGTTAGTGCTTCTTGTACAGAGTGAGACTGAGACCCTGTATCAGCACTTATAAGATCATTTTACATCCGCTGCCCATTTGATAAATTTAACATTAAATAAGAGGATGCAAAGTTTACACGGTCATGGAAATACGGAGGGAAAAAAAGAGAAAAACCTTCACACATTAATTAGAGTAGGGGCCCCTCTGAATGAAGCACCCAAGAAGAAGCTTTCACACATGAGTGTAGGTCATTTTAATGTTTAGGGAGCAATGTAAACTATTTAGCAATGGTGTAAAAATAAAGCATTCAGTATCCAGTCCTTTACTTACCAATGTACCAAACGTGTGATTTATATTAAACACAATAGTAATAGAAAGTAGTTCAGAATTCTCAGAACAACAGACTTGAGGCATAATTAACTAGAAGCCTATTCATTCAAATCCCATTCACCTGTTTGCACCTGTATCATCTGTGACAAACACGCTCAATTTGGACTACTGTTGGTAACATCTCTCAGACATACCTTGAATTTAAAAAGGTTGGCTGAAAGATATGTTGAAGCATAAATGAAAACATCAAAACAAATGTCCTGTGTGCACAGAAAATCACCTACACTTGCTGGGAGTTGGTGAGACGTTTCTTTTTTTAATTGTGTAACATAATTTTAAATACAAATGAGGAAAAAGGGACAATCAGACAAAATCTCACCTGATGTTTTGTTCCTCATGAGGCGGACCTCTTTGGGCTGAATACCCTGCTCCTGCAGCTGAGCTCGGATCTTTAAAAACACAAGTTAATTAGTACAAACTACGTTTTATCTCCCATAAAAACAACTATTTGGTCTATGTTTAAATACACGTTTGAACATGGAACACACCTCATTTGTGGTGGCATTAGGTGGAAGCATCCGAAGCATTACAATGTGGCTAGGCCTCTGATTGTGGTCTAGATCTGAACGGTAATCTTGGTCCCTCAATTCCTCCAAGTAAAAGTTAGATTCATGCTCCTCTTTCCCACAAGGAGGGCTCTATTGATAAGAGACAATAAAGAGAGAAATATCTTCAGTGACCACAATATAGATATTTGTTCTGATGAAGTGCTTTTTTATTTACCTTTCTCTTGGTGCCTCTGTGAGAAAACCTGACAGCTTCTTGTTGCACAGCTGTATTATAAATCTGTTCACCTCCATGAATGAAAGTGTTGCTCTCATGGAGCTCTGTCCCTCCTTTTGATCGCCCATGGACAGTCCATGGCTGCTCAAATGCATTTTGTGTCACATCCCCATCTCTTTGAAAGGGAGGGGACAGGTCATGAAACTCTCTCAACTCCTGGAAACAACCTTGTGAGAAGTTTCCGCTCTCCACATTTTGATTATCGAACCCAAAAGGACTGTTCTCCACTGCAGTGGTGCCATATCCCGACTCCTCATCCTCTTGTGCATAGTCTCTGTAGTCCTTATCTTGATAGTTGTGAGTATTGTGAGCATTTCCATAACGGCCTGCACGGTCACCTCGCCCTCCTCTAGTGACAGAAATCCTGTGTAAAGAATTTTGACACTTGTATTTGAACTTTTCAATATAATGATGCTTGACTCACCTCCTCTCAGTGTCCATACCATACAGGTCACTCATCTACTTCTGCGCCATGTGTAGATCACAGTTAGTGGCCTGTAACAACAATAGGAGCATAATATATTTTTAAATGCTACGTGCCTCTAGGTTAGGTGAATAGGGTGGGCATGAAGGTATGACCACCTGCTGTTTTTTGAAGTGTAGCATGTTTTTATATATAGTTCAAATACTGTTATTTAAAACAAATCAATTTAAATCCACCTGCTCTCTGTTATAACTATGCATTGTGCACATTCTCTGTCCTTTTACGCACAGAGGAGCTTGTGGCATTTACGTACAGATCTGAGCTCTGTTAGCAAGTTAGCTGTAGGCTAGCGAAGCATTGGCTCGTTAGCTCCGGGCAGAAGCTGCCAGCTGCCCAAAACACGCTGACGCTATGACACTCAGTAAGAAATACGTACCAGCACTACTTTAACAAATGTTGTCCTTCAAAAATTAGCACAGGTAAGTCATAGCCAAACGAGGCTCTTGTTTTTTGCAGGCAGAAAGTGTAAAATGGCCACAGCGTGACAATTTTGAATGGGCGGGGCAGATCCCCAATCCTTACGTCTGATTGGTGGTTAAAGGGAGACTGCAAAAATGTAATGTATGTAAATGTAATGTAATAACTAGACAATACCAAGAAATAAATCCATCTCTGATAACTTCTTGTGATCTTTGCAAACATGTATGATTGAATAAATCCAGAACACATCTTTATTTTATGAAATAAATGAAACCAGACATCACAGTGTTAAAAAAGCCCACCCAAGACATTTTAGTCAAAGCTTGATATTTAATTAAGATAAGTTTAATATTAAGGTTACAGGTTATCGTTTAACTGACTTAAATTGATCAAAATAGCAGGATTAATTAAAATGATTAAAATACACTAAGGAAATTAGAGACATCAAACAGAAAGAAATAATACAATTATATTATTAATGAGGAAAAAGGAAATGAAGAGTTGAGTTAAAGGCAAATTTAAAATACGGTACACATCAACATGTCCTTACAAGGCCTTGTAAGACATTTAGTACAGGATGAAAATAAGATATGCCTATCTATTACATAGGATGATAATCTTAACTACACTGCTCATGATCAGAATCACATTTACACAACCAATCCCTGTATGCAGAAAAGGTCCTCAAAACTTATGTTTAACCTGATTGTGCCTCTGCACAGAGTAATATATTCCAGTAAAATTAAAGTATATTTGTCACTCTGAGTAGCTATTAAAGCAATGACCCTTATGACCTCAAAATGTGGCCATTGAGGGCAACTTTGGGATGGAAACACGGAGTGATGCTTTCCATGCATACAGTACTTACACAGTTTGTTAATACCCACAAAATATCAACTCACATTCACTGCATGCTGACCGGCACCGGAGAAAACAATCACACAACACACACTCTATTTAAAGTATATGTAATTAATTCAACATTTCATACAGTCTACATTAGGCATATACCTTTGCACTGCGCCTGCGTCAGAACATGGGCCCATGGGCACCAAGCCAATGACAAGGAGAAAGCACTCATAACTTGCGTAGACACTAAAGTGAAAAAATAATACCCCATCTGTAATCATGAGTCACCAACTTTCAACTTCTTTCTGACCACTGCGCTCAAGGCACTACAAATAGGCGACAATGTTTAAGATCCACTTAGACATTTAAAGAGACTTATTACACCCCCTGTTTCTCTTATGTTTAGGTCCCCACTGTCTTTGGCCTGGTGAGGACCTTTACTCTTCATTCCCATCTTGGCACACTTAAACCCTTATTTGTATAAATTCTGAATCACCCACTATCAACTGCCCTATAGACACCCAGATCTGAAAGTTTGAGTAGATGCAAAATGGCACAAAGTCTTGTTTTTTTTTATCATTCTATCAGGAGCCATGGTGAGCAAGCCTATCAAGTAATTTTAAAACTACATGATCACACTGAGGGTGACTGGGTGAAAAAACTGGACATCTATATAAACTTTCAGTCTTTTCCTTAAATTATCATGTCATTGCTATTTATGCTGTCCTTGTGTTTGTGCTTGAGGGCAGTCCCTTCTTCAAGATCTTACAACAGAGAGCAGGTAGTCTTCTTGTGACGCTTTTTAGCCTGAAGTGCAGCCCTAGTTGCCATTTCAAAGACTTCCCTGACACCCTCTTTGGTTTTGGCAGAACACTCCTGATATCCATAGGCATTTATGCGGTTTGCCATTTCTCTACCATCTTCAAATTTAACTGGTTCCTGCAAAAAGAGGAAACAATGTCAATGTAAATATAGCATCATAATTCCAGTACAGAAAATACAATATAAATAGTTACCTGTTTCATTTTGGCAAGCTCTCGTCTGGTGTGCTCATCATTACGCAGATCTTTTTTGTTACCAACAAGAATAATTGGAACATTTGGACAAAAATGTTTAACTTCTGGGGTCCATTTTTCTGGAATATTTTCTAAAATAAAAAAATTAAAATATATAAGAATTTGATATACATGTACATACTTTCTTAAAAAATAGAGCTTAAAAGACCAACCTAAACTGTCAGGACTGTCAACAGAGAAGCACATCAGAATAACATCTGTGTCAGGATAAGACAGAGGTCTCAATCTGTCATAGTCTTCCTGGCCAGCTGTGTCCCACAAAGCTAACTCTACCTAAAAGACAGTATTTTAGATCAAATATTGTATTACACATAGAGTGAGTATGTGTAATACCCCCCTTTAGATTAAGTCTTACCTGTTTACCATCTACTTCAATGTCTGCCACATAGTTTTCAAATACAGTAGGGACGTAGACCTCTGGGAACTGGTCTTTACTGAAGACAATAAGCAGACACGTCTTGCCACATGCTCCATCTCCAACTATTACCAACTTCTTCCTAATGGCAGCCATCTGTGTGCGAAACAGATAAGTTTTGTTAGCAACACAGAACATTTCAAAGTGTAAAAGGTATTAGATTCAATAATACTAGTCCTTCAGACTTTCCAAACTTTTCGCTGAAACGAATTCTATGGTCACTTCAGACACCGGTTATGGTTTGATAAAACTATTTATCTTAGGTCTGTATAGCATATATTTATTGCCACAAAACAAAGTAACAATATATACAGAAGGCGATGAGCAAAATTAGATTGTAAACACGGTAGCAACATTCCCGTGCAATGTGCTAATAGCTGTGCAATGGTCTCCGGGGCCTGTCAAACCAGCTATCACTAGCTAGCAAGAAAGCTCCTCTGGTCGTTATACTTTTCTTTTGATATTTTTTACAGGCGTCATTCGCGATTTTCTTCTTTAAGTAAAGAAGTGTATATATACACACGCCAATCCGGAGGTTTTGTCGTTTTAAAACACTCAGTTTGAACAGGTTTTAAAGTTTTTTCTCTTGTTACCGTCTGATATGTCCGCCGCCTTTCTCCTCTTCCTGAACGACTCACACGCTCCGCCCACTGACCGTACGCATGTGCGCGATTACGTCATCTGCAGCTGTAAAGTAGTGAAGTTTTAAAATAATATATTCATACGGCATTCAAAAGTAAAACAAATAATCATCAATGCTCCCATATAAAAATACAAAATCTGTTTATTTAGAGCTGGACAACACACAGATGCAACACCATAAAAGCAGTAAATCTCTTTATTTTTAATAATCACAGAATAAGAAATGCTTTTATTTTTACCTGTATGACACTTAACAGTGGTTAATAAACAGGATGGGAAAGCTCATCATCATCAACTGTTACAAAATGTCACAGTCAAACAAATCATTTGTTGCTACACAGCCAAAAGAGATAAGTAAGGCTAACTACAGAAAACAACACAACTGAAAAGGAATGACTCTTTGGTTTGTTTCATGTCTGACAAGTAGGCCTATAGACCTATCACTGAGGTCTCACTGGTTGGCTGTGGTTAGCACCCCCTATTTTATCATAAGTCTCTCTTGCTCTCATAAGCATCAGTTTATTTGAGGACAGTGTCATTGAGACCGATTCTCACATCCAAGAATTACAGTGAGGGCTTTTGGGTTTGTTTCTATGGTCACAGGAGAGCAGCGGCTCTGATTGGCTGCCTCGGTTAGCCAGTCTCAGGTCTATTTCATGATAGTAGGGGAGCTGTTGCTGCGCTGGTAGAATAATACATAGGCTTGATTGGTCTGCAGCTGGTTCTCTGAGACTGGAGTTACACTGTTGGTGGGAGGACACAAAAATAAAATCAGAAGCCTACTCCTGCAGTTTACAGTATAGATATAAGCTACACATTGAACATTTCAGCATAATAGAAAATAGTTTATCTCACCTGGAGTCGTTGTAAAAACACCAGCCATTTTCATCTAAACAGCAGGCTGTGTAGTGGCCCATGTTTACTGTACCCGAATGGTTACATATTGCATATAAATTATACAGAATTGGACCTACAAAAAGCAATAAAAAACAACACACACACACACACATTGAGTCCTTGAATTGTACGGCCTAGGCCGGGATTTGATCTTTTAACAAAAAGTAGTAAAAACACTTACCACAGTCTACAGGTCCATAAGGTCCAAGGTCCAAATTAGTCAGTGGGAAGGATACACACACTGTGCTTTTACTGATAGACCATCGTGATGTTGTAAAATGATTCAAATCTATAGATCAGTCTAATTAAGGCGAACGATACATATACTTTGGATATGAAAACACACACACACACATTGAAAAGTTGTAACCAAGGATACGTATCACAATCACTTGGGGAAACCTCTGGATAGACAGTCGTTTTGTGCTCTCTGTGCGCCTGTTGCACCTTTCACACATCTGTAATATTTTTAATAATAAAAAACAATAAAAACATAAAATGGAAGAACAAACGAACAAACATAAAACACTGGTACAATAAGACCGGGAATCTCAAGGGTTTATATTTACAGTGTATGAATGAAAGCTTGATTAGCTCTGCTTCATAGGATCACATTTCTGACAATGAATATAATGTTATTGACCAAAAAAGTGTATCTTTTCACATCGGTCAAAAGGGTGTACATGCTTATAAATTGGTGCCAAAAATATGTATTAAATGTGACCAATTTAGGAAAAGTCTAAGAGTTAAATTGCTGAGCTTTTTTCTTTTCTTTTTTTTTTTTTTAATTTATTAAATATTATTCATTTACAAAATACATTTCGAACTTCATGTCGCAGATTACAATTCGCAGATTACAATTCAAAACCCTCTTCCTTTAAATCCCCTTTTTTTTATGCTGAGCTTTTTTCAATGTTGGTAGGTTGAATCTTACATCCTTCATAGTTGCTGCCAACTATTAATCAATTGTTTTTGCAAACTTACAGGGGAATTCTCCTTGTCGAGTCTCTCCTCTTGTGAAAACAGATCCAGGCACTCCCTCAATGTGACTTCTCCACCTGAGGTCCTCTTGGGAATTGGCAGCGACAGGTCACAGAAGACATCGAATGTATTGGAGTAGTGAGAACATATTGAGCAGTGCAGGGAGCTACGCAGCTGCCCAGAGAAGAGATCTATAAAAGATGCATATAACTATCAATTGTGGTTTAAAAATCTAATAAACATTTAATTTTAAGCACACTAACCAACTATTCTGCTGTCATCTCTCTCCAAATGCCTTTTCCACATAGATGCTGCCTCTTCAGAGAGCCTGTGGTATAGTGACAAATAGTACTATATTGATAATGGCAACATACAGTATTTTCACATAAATACACATACCTAAATCTGGCATATTTTTGCTCTGGCTCTTTGACTCGTCGAACCCACGGCCTACGGTTGATTTCTGTGTGGAGCTTGTCCAAAAGAAACCTGAGAAACTCCTGAGCATCCTGTTGACTACATTTAACATTTTGGCATTGAAGGCACATTTAAAAAACAGTTTCAAATGTGCAAAAAGAGCTATAAATCTCACCTGTAGCCACTGAAGTAAGGCACAGCATCTTTGAATATATTATAAAGCTGTCGTGGGTTTACTACAGTGTCATCTTCGTTTACATCCCAAAGGCCTGAAAGTACCTTAGAGAAAGCTGGTAGGCGGAACAAAAAATGAGAAAATGTCAAAGTGTGAAAATAAATACTGTATTGAATGAGTTGAAGAAAGTACCTTCCATTAGCTTAGCATCCTCTTTGGTATACTTCTCGTGTCTGTAGGACTTGAGGAGGCAGTAGTCTCGAAGCCCATGAGTGTGAGACAAACACTGGACTATAGCATTCAGAAAACACTGAGGGCAAAAGGTAAATTAATGTTATTATTAGTCAAACAGATATATAATGTAAGTTCACTGGCCACTTTATTGGGTAGACTTGTTCTGTTGCTTGTCAGTTAGTTCAAACCAACCATCAGAATAAAGAGGAGTAGAGGATTTGAGAAATAAATATTGAGTGGCAGTTAATCGGGGAAATTGACTTGCTGGTGCCAGAGGCCAGAGGTGAATGGACAGATTGAATTTTTGAGATGATAGAAAGGCAGCAACAGTTACACCAGTGGCCAATATAGTACGTGTAAGGATTACCTAATTAAGTGACCTTTTTTTTGTTTCTTCTAAAAGTTAAAAATAAACTAACCGTGTTTCCAATGTTTCTAAGACCAACTCGGCCACTTCCTACAACAAGCTGCTCTTTCTAGAGAAAAGACAAAAAGCATTTAAAAAATTATACAAAATACATACAGTACATTTCGTTATCAAATTGTTTTCTTGACATTACTCAATCAATCCGTGAGTGCCCTATTGTTTAACCCTTGGCTATATTTGTCTGTCTGCCTTGGCTCCACCTTCAGAGTATGTGTGTGTACAGTGCTGGCATGCCAGATTTAGCATCTTATGTCATTAGTAATAGCAAGAGAGGCTAAAAGGAGGTCAGTTCCAAGCACTCATCCTATTAGAAACCAAGGAGTGCTGACATGTGCTAAAACACGTGTGATGCTGTACTATTCAGTGATCTTTAAATAATATTTTTAAACAAAGTATGGGAAAATAATTGATAATATTTTATTATAACATGTACCTCAGTGTCAGCGACCAGTAGCAGCCCCATTAGTGATGTGTAGAGAACAGACTGGGAGATGTCAGCTGTCTCTCTTTGAAGACCGTTCTGGGACACCAATGTTCGACACAGGGCCTCACAGGAAGGCTCTACATTGACTCCACTGGCTCCAGGCATTATTTGGGACCAGAAATATGAAAAAGTCTATCAATTAACGCAAATGGCAGACAACTATAACATAATATTTGTAGTCCTGATTGTCACTCTGTAACCCGAGACAGGTTTGGGTTCGCAGGGTCAAAAGTGAGAAGGCTGCCGTAGTAGCTTTTTGAAGATATTATTTCCTTTGTTAATGAGTGAAGATCTTATGGTGCATTCCTCCAGGGACAATAAAGGACAGAAAAATCTAAAGAGAAAGAGAAGAGTAAGTCAGAATTATTCATCTAGGCCACATCCTGCATTTGCTTACTGTTCTAACATGTCATTTCAAAACATGCAGATACAATTTAATCACTATAATAATACAAGTACAAATAAATACAATAAAGTATATTTTATTCTAAATCACTTATCAATAATAAAGGCAATGTGCAGCCCTAATATTTAACAGCATTCAGGTTTAAGCTACTACAGTATTTGAGAGCTAGCAAATGAATGCACGGTACAGTTGCTATCTGAAGTATGCACTCCAGTAAATCAACAAAACCATCAACAAAGCCATGCAAACTAATATATTTCCAATTCTTTAGCTTTAGCAAACAGAGCGATGCAGACTCACCTGATCACTCAGCCACTTTATCTGTGGACAAACTGTCCCAACCAAACTGTTCCCATCACCTGCTGAGCAGTTAAAAATGCATAAGGGGACGTGTAGTGTTTCAGTGTGTGCTTCTGTGGGCCAGCACTGAAAGTCTACCTCTGCCCTGTGCCCTGTCACAGGTGTCAGGGAGGACCATAGAAAGACAAGGGGAGAAAGGAGGAGGAGGATAATCACCTCTTAATCTTTTCTCTGTGAAGCTCCAAGACTATACTTAGACTGTACTGTCCACAAGTACTTCATTCAATCTTTTGAGTGTCAGTTTATTAAAAAAAAACAAATGGTAACAAAACAATAATTCACATTTCACAAGTTGTACAGCGTCCATTTTCCATTAACTAAAGTTGCCATAAATACAATCTTCAACAGTGCTGAGAGTGGTAGCAAAAAAGGCAGTCTATTTTTTTCTTCTTGTTTCCACAGGTCTCAAAAGTTATCAGTTTGATGATGAGTTAGCGACTGGTTTGAACTGTCATTTCAGTGTCCGAACTGAGGCTCAGGTCAGCTATGTGACAGAGGGTGGGATCTGCATGGGAGGGGAACTGTGATTGGCTGGAGTGAGCGTTCCTGTCCCGAGATTGGACGATGGCCTGGCGCAGACAGATGATCCACTGCTGCTTACTGAAGGAGTCATTGGCCTGCAGGCTATAGGAGTAAGCTTTAGACCGCCCCCTGCTGCTCACGCGGAAACAGTTCTTCACTAGATCGGGGGCAACAAAACATAAGCATTAAAAAATACATTCTAGTACAAAACCCAAAACGCTACCATGTCTCAATTGAAATCTACCTTTATCATTTCCACCAGTGAAGGCTCCTCTAAATGCTCCTCCTCCCCCTGCCTCTCCATCAGGGATCTCCTCCAGGTTCAATGAGATGTTGGGAAGAGGCTGTCTGTAAACGCTGAAGACCTGACCTCCATCTTTGTCCTCCCCAGGTCTGGTCAGCACCAAGGCCAGCTCAAACAGGAAAACATGCAGCCGCTGGAGAAAGTAAATGGCTTTTTGATTAGCTTACAATGCTGTTAATGCATATGTACTCCACTAAGGCAGGAGCAAAGTTATTGATGTTTCACTGTTCACACTGACCACTTTTTTAGGTAGCTACGTATACATTTTCAAATGCTCATACAAATAGCTAAATAGACAGTCACATTGCACCAACCCAATGCACTAGAGAAGTAAAAAGTCTCATGGTTGTATGTAAGTGATTTAAGAACTGCTGATCTACTATTCACAGCTAAATCAAAGACTGGTCTCTAATAAAGTAAATATTCAGGGAGCGGCATGTAAAACAACATTAATGTAAGCTGTTACCTGGCCCTTGTTGTTTTTGAGCTCTCCATGGCAGGACAGGAAGCGGGACTGTTGGATTTCAGGTAACCTCTGGCTCTCCTCGAGGTAGGTCAAGGCCCGTCTATAAAACTGACATTCAGCCTCCCCTGTTTTTTTGTTCACCTCAGCCACAATGCTATGGATCAGCTCCAACTAGAAACCCAAATAGCCATTTCATTGATTTAATACGTGCCAATTTACTGTAAGGAGTTCTTTATGTTACAATACAGTCTCTGAACTCACAGCATCTGGCAGAGTGTCCTCATCAGGGTGGTCAGGAGGTGTACATTTCTGTATCTCCTTCAACAACAGTGGATATTTGACCAGTCGGCTTCGAGGGAGATCCAGGAAGTTCCAAAGATCGAGTTTTCGGCTAAATGAAGACTCCTGGCACAAACGTAGAAACTGTTCCACCCTTTTCTCATTCTTTTTTTGGTCGAGGAGGGCTTTGGCTCCCACCTGGTTACAACAGTAGGTTACATAAGCCTCCAGGCAAGGGAACTGCACAGAGAAGGGGAAAGATGCAGTTAGAGATATGTTGATGTGAACATAGTATTATCCATTTGTCAGTGACTGGTTGTCATGGTGATACCCAGTGTAGGAGAGTAGGTCCCACTTCCCCAACGGTCTTCTCTGAACCCCTCAGTCGCTCCAGACGCTCCAACAGATCTGCAGAGGTGAAAAGTGAAGTTAGACAGATCCTCTAAACATCACTGTATACTCACGGGCCACTATATTAGGTAGACCTATTTACCTGGTTGTGAGCCTATTACATTGTATCAGGTCATGCACATATAGACCCTTTTTGTGTTTCTAAACATTCTAAAAAAAAGTGTAAATTAAATTGTGTAAATTATACTTTTTCTATAGAGAAATTAGGGTAATATGTCCCAAATATAGCAAAGTAATAAACAAACAAGCTAACTGCAAGTAATGTCAGACAAACATAAGTGAAGGTACAGACGGTTAGCCATTTTATTTAATGTAGTGTTTAGCATAAGCCTAAACTGACAAATGAGTGTGGTCATGTACATTTCTGTAAGTACTTGTCTACTAATACATTTCTCTGAATTGGCTCATTTCTCCACAGAAAATGCATTTTAGTCCTTTTCATTTTCAAATACAAAAAGTCTCTATATTCAAAACAAGAATGAAGACAAAGGCTGATTTAACTATGTGTCTGTTTCTGACCATTCTGAGCATTTCAGAAACTGATGATCTACTTACAGCCAAGTCTGGGACCAAAGAATGGTTAGAGATACAATAACCAGTGAGCAACAGTTATGTGGGCCAAATTCCTCAATGCATGGTAAGAGACTGGTTTCAGATAATAGAATTAGCCCCAATAACCACTAATTACATAAAGAGTCCCTCTAAGTGCATAAGATGGCACAACATGACAGAGGTCTTTACTGTTGTCTCTTACAGTATTTGTGTCCCAAGTTGTTTTCAATTATAACATTTATTTTGTGACCAAAAACCAAAATACCTTGATGTAAAGGAATCAATGAGTCCAGAGTACCAAAGATCTGTCCCAGCTCACTTTCTGTCATGATGTCCAACTTCAGCATGGGCTCATAGTAAACCTGCAGGTCAGTATGTAAAGACAGTTGATGCAAACAAAATTACAATGTCTTTAGTATGTGTTGTTATATATAGATATATTGTCGAGGTGCACCTTTTTGACTAAGCTGAGGTCCTCGATTAGCTGTCTCTCTCCCTGAGTCAGCTCATAGATTACCTAGGAAGATTTAGGGCGATACAAATGAAGCATGATTTCAACACATTAATACATAACACACAACTAATAGTTGAGGTACAGCATGAGCGTTCACAGCTGATTGTACAATAAAAGGAAGTTGAGCATTTCAGTGCCAACTCACATCCTCTTTCATAATCTGCTTCACACCACGGTGCACAATGTGGTGCACAACCCTGCTGCTTGACCCACATGCAGTAAATATACCCCTTTAAAATGACTTTTAAAAATAACCTTCAGTTTATAAAAGCTTTCCTTTTATTCAACCTTTTCTAAGACAAAGTTGAAGAAGGTTTAAATCAGTCATCTGGACTTGGGTTTCATTTTCTAATAGAGAGAAAAAATAAGGTAAGTAAAGTTGAAAAACTAAACTACTTGTCATGCAGCAATACATAGGTCATTTTTTTTATCCTGCAGTATTTTGGGGGGCTGTCTCAAAAAATAAAAAGAGAGGTAACAGATGACTATAAAGTAATAGGTTCACATTCACATAATCACATAAATAGTCTATACCAGATAC